>BQKN01057818.1:8789-19027 GCA_022839385.1 Asparagus kiusianus | reverse complement strand
TGAAGATATAATGAATTCCACAGCGAAACCAACTTTTGACGAAAACACCAACATGTCATCAACATATAATAATAAAATAATGAAGCTGGACTCGAACCTTTTAAAATAACAACAATGATCTGAATTGCATCTTCTGTAGCCATTGTTCTGCATGAAGTTATCAAACTTCTTATACCACTGTCTTGGGGCCTGTTTCAAACCATATAAGCTCTTCTTGAGCTTGCACACCATCTCTTCCTTTCCTTCTTTAATAAAGCCAACAGGCTGCTTCATGTAGATTTCTTCATCCAAGTCACCATGAAGAAAGGCAGTCTTCACATCTAACTGCTCAAGAAAGAGGTCTTCTGCAGCTACCAAACTTAATACCACTCTGATGGTTGTGAGTTTCACAACAGGGGAAAATATCTCCGTGTAGTCAACTCCTTCCCGCTGTTGAAACCCTTTCACTACTAATCTGACCTTGAATCTCTTGCTTCCATCACTTTCCTGCTTGACCCGGTAAACCCATTTATTATGCAAGGCTTTCTTCTGCGCAGGTAGCTGGGCTAACTCCCATGTCTCGTTAGTGAGTAGAGAATCCATCTCCTCCTGCATCGCATGCTCACACTGCTGAGATTCACTCACTTGCATTGCCTCTTCATAGCTTTCCGACTCACCGCTGTCTGTCAACAATAAATAGTCAAGAGATGAAAGGTATTTGGGATTTGGTTTGGGTACCCTGGATGACCTCCTAGGCTCCACGCCCTGGGTAGTTTCTTCTGCACCTGGAGCCTCCTCCATTCTGTGGTCAGAACAAACATCATCTCCCCTATCTGGAAGTTCCTCTATATCCATGTACTCAGATCCACCTGTATCTGTAGTGCTGCTCTCACTGTTTCGGCTATCCTTGGCGTTGTCCCTATCCTTGTACATCACCTCCTCATTGAATATCACATCCCGGCTCCTGATGATCTTCCTGTTCTTCTCATCCCAAAGGCGATACCTGAACTCATCAATGGCGTATCCAATGAATGTGCACTTCTGTGACTTCGCTTCTAGCTTGTCCCTGACATGGTCACTGATATGAACATATGCCACGCAGCCAAATACCCGCAAGTGTGAGAGATTCATCTTCTTTCCACTCCAAACCTCCTCTGGAATCCCAATGTCTAATGGAACTGATGGCCCGTGATTAATAAGGTATGCTGTCGTATGCACTGTATCCGCCCAAAATGTCTTAGGCAGACCTGCATGTAATCGCATGCTCCGCGCACGCTCTGTCAAGGTCCTGTTCATCCTTTCTGCGATGCCGTTCTGCTGCGGCGTCCCTGGAGTAGTCCTCTCTAAGCGAATCCCATTCGTAGCACAGAACCTCTTGAACTCCTCCAGCTCGTATTCTCCACCATTATCTGATCTCAAGCACTTCACCTTCAGATCTGTCTCGTTCTCGACCATGGCCTTCCACTTCTTGAAGATTTCGAACACCTCTGACTTGTGCTTCATGAAGTAAACCCACACCTTCCTCGAGTGATCGTCGATAAAGGTGACGTAGTATCTCGAACCGCCAAGAGAAGACACACTGGCTGGACCCCATACATCTGTATGAATCAACTCTAGCTTCTGAGCCTTAGGTGGCCTTCCACCCTTCTGAAAACTAACCCTCTTCTGCTTCCCAAAGATGTAATCTTCACAAACTCCGACTTCCACAGTGTCGATCCCGGTTAGCTTCCCTTGTGAGTGTAGGATTTTCATCCCCTTCTCGCTCTTGTGCCCTAGCCTGTTGTGCCACAGATCTGTACTCTCCTTGCCAGCTGCAATTGTGAGGGTGTCACTCGCATGTGAAGTGAGGTAGAGAGTCCCTGTTTTATTACCTTGGGCAATAATCATCGTGCCGTTGGAGATTCTCCACGAATCCCCGGTAAATGTCGAAGCGTAGCCTTCTGCTCCAAGCTGTCCCATCGAAACAAGATTCCTCTTCAGCTTTGGCACGTGTCTCACGTTCTTCAAGTTCCACTTGGAGCCCTTCATCTGTATCTGAACATCGCCCTTTCTAACAATATTGCAAGGTTCATTATCCCCCAAGTATACTTTACCAAAGTCTCCTGCTACATAGTTCTGAAGAAGTTTCCTATTAGCAGTGGCATTGAAAGAAGCTCCTGAGTCGATGACCCAAGAATCAGAATCGCTATCCATAGCAAGGATCAAGGCATCCTGCACGATATGAGCCTCCTGTTCACCCGCATCCTTCTTTGGTGCTTTGCAAACTGAAGACATATGGCCCTCCTGGCCGTAGTTCCAACACTTCCCTTTGATAGACCTAACCTTCGAGTTCGGCCTCTTTTTCACTGATTTCGACCGATTCCTGTTCTGGTTCCCTTTCTTCTGGCTTCTGCCTCTCTGCTCGAAATTTAGGGCTGAACCTGAACCTTCTGATTCGGATGATTTTCTTCTAACCTCCTCGGATAGAATCATGCTAACAACCTCACTCAGCTTCAACTTCTCTTTCCCCGCCGAATTGCTGATTGCCGTCACACAACCTGCCCAACTATCCGGCAACTGCGATAGTAGTAGAAGGGCCTGCACTTCGTCATCGAACGTGATGTCCACGGAGATAAGTTGATCAACAATCGTGTTGAACTCGCTGAGGTGCATCGTGAAGGACCGTCCTTCTGCCATCTTGAGGTTGAAAAGAGTTTTGACAAGATGCACCTTATTTGCTGCCGACGGTTGCTCGTACATCTTCGCGAGCGCTTCCATAAGCCCCACCGTCGTCTTCTCCTTCAGAATATTGTGGGCTACTGATTTGGCGAGCGACAATCGGATTTGCCCTAGAGCCTTTCTATCCAGTACCTCCCAATCACCATCTGACTCCTCTTTCTTCTTTCCCTTTTCCTTGCCCAACAGCGGGCGATACAAGTCCTTCTGGTACAGATAGTCTTCCATCTGCGACTTCCAGTAGGCGAAGTCTGAACCATCAAACTTCTCGATCTTTGATTTGCTTTCCTCTGCCATGGCTTTCACACAAATTGCTGAACGAAGCTCTGATACCAATTGTTGGGGATTCGAAACAATCAATCGAACCCTTGCCCTTCCGGACCTTGTGTTGAAAGTAGGAAAGTAGGAACAAACCACAAATAAAGATCTAACCTTAAAAAAAAAGTAGAGAAGATGAACACAAAGATTTAACGAGGTTCGGCAACGTGCCTACGTCCTCGGGAGCCACACCACACAATCTTTTTATTAATTGAAGAAGAAAATACAAGCTCTCAAACAAGGGGTTAATCTCTCTGAGATTCTCTCTCTCTTTGCAGCCAAAAAGCTCTTTTTTTTATAATTATTAAACCCTAAAAACGTTTGGGTATTTATATCAAACCCCAGCCAAACAGGATTTCTAAATGGAATAGGAAACAGCGAATTTGCGTCGCGGTCGACCGCTTTACCAAGCCCGGTCGACCGGCCAGAGCGAAAAACAAATACAGTGTCTTGTGCAGGTTATCGGTCGACCGCAGCGGCCACGCCGGTCGACCGACCAGAACGAGAATTTCTTCTCAGTCTCCTGCAGTGCACGCGGTCGACCGGCTCTGCCACTGCGGTCGACCGCACAGTCTTCTGACTGTTTTCTTCGTCTTTTCGATTGCAGCTTTGGGTCTACACACTTAGACTAACAGATACGTTCTTGAACTCCTGAATATTCTTCTCGAGCTTCTAATTATCTTCTTGAGCTACTAGATATTCTTGGGCTCGTAAAGTTACATTTTATTAAACAAAGAGAATTTCCGATTACTAATTAAGTTTTTCTTGGACTTCATAATTCCAATAGCTAATTGCGTTTAATGTTCTCTATCTCAACCACTTAAATTAATTATATTTTCTTAAGTCTATAAGTATCTCCTTTCAACTTCAGTTTTCATATGCTAAGCAAACTCTTCCCTCTCTACTTGCTTCAAATTTAGTATATGCATATTTAGATACTTACAAATATTTAGTATCATATAAAAATGTATTAAAATTCCAGATAGCGGCCTTCTTTGGTGTATCTTTGCAAAGGAAAATGATAGGGGCACACCCTCAACCATAACTTTAACCACACATCCTCTCTCATTTGCTACAGTATACCGGACCCCACATTAGATTTTAAATTTTTACAATCCCATGTAATGTCCGGTGTACTGTAGCAAATGAAAGAGGGGGTGTGGTTGGGGATGTGCCCCTAGTGCCCCCCAAAAGGGACACCCAACATGCATGCATGTTAACTCATGGTTGTACTTCTTGGACTTGGAAAATTACTTGTGAAAGGCATTAAGCGAACAAAAATCAATCAACTAAAGGCTAAAAAGGCTAAGTGGAAAATCTCTCATGAGCATCCAATTCTTTCAATAATAATAGCGATGCATGCGTGAATCCTCAATTAAGTTACTTTACTTGGGGGGGGGGGGGGGGGGGGGGGGTTGGTCAACCTAAATCCTTAATTAATTATTCTAGATTTGCGCGTGACGTAATTTGTATTAACTGGTGGAGAGATTGTCAGTAGGGAAGTGGGAGCACATAATCCTATTTATATTCTTCTAATGGTGTCAATTTATTTCTATTATTTTATAGAGATGCTTTAGTGCCCAAAGTCTTTATGGATTTAATGTAAATTAGTTAATCGTGTCCATAAAGTTCATGGATTAGTGGGAGTGGATTAATGATTGTGAGATCTAGGTTCTTTTTTTTTTAAACCGCATTATGTAGCTTGGACATTCAAGTAGGTACTTGACGAATATTTATCAAAAATTTCCATAATATATTCTAGACTCCTAATTTGTGGCATTTGTTTAACTCTATAGTGTATATCCTTATCAGTACAACATAGATATATCATAAAAGTTGGGGTATACAATTTTAATTTTCATACGTACATACATACTGAAGAAATACAGGAAACAGCAAAGAATTCAGCCAGGCAGACTGACGGTCGACCGCCGCGGTCGACCGTGAACGTGCACGAAGGCTAGTAGGAGTCGGAGCTGGTGGCGGTCGACCGCGAATGACTGTAAAGGATTTTCTCTCGGGTTTTGTGGTTCGGTCAACCGCCGCGGTCGACCGCGAGACCTGCGCGGTCGACCGCCACGGTCGACCGCCGACTGTTTGGGCTGGGCCTTTTGGATTTTGACTCGTTTCGTTTCTGAGTTATATATAACTCAAAACCTGATTGTTTAGGGTAATCTCAAGGACGATTTTGAGCAGCCTTGAAGAGACAATTGTTGCATCCTTTTGTAGAGAGAGATTGTGAGAGGTTTTAGATTGTGAGATTATAAACCCTAGTTGTATTCTCTCCCTCTAATAGTAAATCTCCCCCTCCTTGCCCCGTGGACGTAGGCAACTTGCCGAACCACGTAAATCTCTTGTGTTATTTGGTGATTTTGCTTGTTTATTTGGTTGTGATCTCTTTTGTTTGGATTGTGTGATTCGACCGCTTCCGCGCCGAGCACAACAATTAGTATCAGAGCTTCGGGTTCGACTTGAGGCTTGTTTGAAGGATTCGTTGAAGGATTCCTATTTGAAGAGTTAGATCGACAACATGAGTGAAGCAAGCACATCGGGATCGTCTCTTACGAAGACGATACACAGTTTGAGCATCAATAACATGAAGATCGATGTTTCGAAGTTTGATGGTAAGATCAATTTCGGTTTGTGGAGGTGCCAGGTGATGGATGCGTTGGACACTTAAAACTTGGAAGATACTCTTGAGTTGCAAGAGAAACCTGTTGATATGGAAGAAAAGGTTTGGAAGAAGATGAATAGTAGGGCGTGTGGAGTTATTCGGTCATGCTTGACGCCGGATCTTATTTATGACGTGATGAACGAGACGTCGGCGAAGAAGATGTGGGAAACACTCAATGAAAAGTATCTTACTAAGAGCATTGAGAATCGGCTTCATTTGAAGAAGAGGTTTTATCAGTTCAAGATGAAGAGGGGAGTTTCCATCAGGGAGCATGTTAACAACTTCACGAAGCTACTTTCAGACATGGCCAATGTGGATATTATGGTTGAGGATGAAGATAAGGCGATGCTACTTTTGTGTTCGTTGCCCGAGGATGATTATGGTACCTTTGTTCTCACTATGATTAATAGAAGAACTACTGTTAGTTACAAGGATGTGACCTCAGCGTTGGTGAATTATGAGTTGAGGAAGAGTGTTGATGAGTCCTCTGAGAAGGCATCGGGAGATTGTAGGCTGTCTAAAAATCACAATGGATAGCTGGTCCCCACGAGATTACAAGGCGATGGTTCCTTCAAATCGAGAAGCAGAATTCATCCTTACAATCGAAGCAAAAGAGATTTCTAAATCATTACATCCGTAGCATTATAATCGCTACAAACACGACCTCATGTTTGAGATGATTGATCTTGATGGTTGCGACAACAACATGACCAATATTATATTAGCAACTATTAGAGATGCTGATGAGCAGTGGAATGATTTTAGAAATAAAAGGTTGGACTTAGTTGGTGAGTTGCTTGGTAGAGAGCTGTGGGCAAATATTCGTCCAGAAGACACTACGGATGTTGATTCCCGTCAAGTTCCAACAATGAAAGCTACAATCAGATAGCTTTCGAAGGTTACGAATGGAGGGCTTTTCACACAGATCGAGAAGGGTTACAATTCAACGACGCTTCCGACAGCTGATGAAAACTCTATTCAGCAGTCTTCATAATCAACAGTGAGAGTTATAATTTGACGACTTTCACGCCTCATAACAAGCGAGGATTACTAAACGACGGTTCTTACAACACCTTACAGAAGAGGTTACAAGTCAACAAACTTCTTCTAAAATACGAAAGTCATCCCCGCGTTACAATTCTGAAAGTGCAGGCGACCCCCGCGTTTCCAAGTCACAAATCAAACGTGAGCGACCCTTGCGTTCGTAGGGGTTCAACCCAAACCGACCCCCGCGTTTCCAAGCAAGCAACAAGCTAAAACGCGAGCGACCCTCGCGTTCATGGATGTTCAGCCAACACCCAACCTCGCGTCTCAATGTAGGCAATAAAAATTGCCTTTAATCCTTATCGAAGAAGTTCAGAACAAAACTGCTAAAACCTCGTCCGAAATAGCAAAAAGGGGAAAAAGCAGATATCTCCCAAACCGTAAGGAATTTGGCGAAACAGAGGAAGCGAACCGAAGCCTTCGGCTAGGTTCGGATGGCCTCATCTCGTCGAGATAGGCGATTTTCATATGTAATTCGTCCAATTCCGACTTACGGTTTGAAAGTTACGACCTATTCTTCGATCCATGCTCTAGAGCTCGCCTAACGGCTTGAAGCTCGCCTGCAGTCCCAGATCCGTCTGCAGACTCCAGATCCGCCTGCAGACTCCAGATCCGCCTACAGTCCCAGATCCGTCTGTAGTTCCAGATCCGCCTGCAGACTCCAGATCCGCCTGCAGACTCCAAATCCGCCTGCAGTCCCAGATCCGTCTGCAGTTCCAGATCCGCCTACAGTCCCAGATCCGCCTGCAGACTCCAGATCCGCCTGCAGACCCAGGCCCGACTGCAGACTCTCCAGCTCATCGTCAACTACCCACTTGGAGTATGGGAACAGTCGCATCAGTGGTCAGATCCCCTGTTTCGAGGGAGGAAGCATGGCGTTCCTCACCTAAGTACTAGGTACAGCCAGGGACAGCTACAAGAATAGGGCGGCTGGCTCCCTCACCTCTACCAGTGGTCAAATCCCACAAATCAAGGGATGGCCCATGCCATCCCTTGCCTATTTAAAACCCACCTTCAGCCAGCATGGGAAGGTGGGGGAGAGGTCTGCCTAGTTGGAGGGGATTGGCTGTTGCATATTCTGCTGGCTAATCTCCCAAAGGTTGAACCTTAGCTCTTTTGCTAAAGGCTCCCTCATTTGAAGAGACTCGTCGGAACTTTCTGACTTGAGGCTCTTGGGTAGACTCGAACCCACTCACACCGGACCTTCTACTGAGAACTGAAGCTCCGGCAGCAACTTCGATCGGATCGTCCAAGGGAAGCAGACTCGGCACGAGCACCGAGCGAGGCGTCCTATCGCTACCGAGGAACCCACGTTAAACAAGGAGGGCCTTCCCTCCGCTTCTGTTGTAAACATTTGATTATTAGTTTGTAATAAGCTATTCTTATCAATACAAACGAAGTTCCCTGTTTTCGGGAAAATCAAAATTTACACCCTACACTCAATTTTAAGACACGAAGTTGGGTTCTGAACGTCAGATTGGGCGTTTGACTTGTTCAAACATGAGTCGAACGGTTTCAGAACTGTTTTCCCACGATCTGAGGAAATTACGCCCACGTAGGAGCGGATTTAGAGGGCAGTTCCAACCTCTTATCCTCCTATAAAAACTCAACGAACCCAACGAATCAAGGGTTGGATTCTGGAGATTGGATTTTCAGAATCTAAACGGAAGAGCAGCAAGGGCGAATCCTGGAGGATCTCAACCACTCGGGTTTGGTGATTCAACAGCAGTAACAGCAAAATCCTTGGAGATAGGATTTTTGAATCAAGCTCAGAAGATCAAATCTGAGAGGATTCTTCAACAACAGAAAATTTGCTTGGTCATTAACCGAATTTTCGGTTCTAACAACTCTATCTACAGAGTTTTAACTCGTTCAGAGTTCTTAAACTCGTTAAAGAGTTACGTATAAAACTCCTCACAGAAGTTCATCGTTCCCACGAGATAAGAGACGGTCAGATCGTCAATAGAGAGCAAATTCGACGCGAACAATCGAAGGAGGCACTCCATCGCTACCTTGAAGAACCCAGTTTTAAACAAAGGAGAAAACTAAATTCGTTTTCTTCTCTTTTGTAATCAAGTTGTAATCGGAATTAAAGGAATTCAATTCAATTTTCTTTTCTTCTTTTCGTTGCAATTTTCCAACCTACAGAGATGCATTAGTAGTTCATGGCCATGGTTCAAACCGAAGCAGGAGATCGCAGTCTAGAGGTGCACATCGTGGGATTCATAGGAATCAGTGTGCCTTTTGTAAAGAGGATGGACATTGGAAAGCTGAATGCCCAAAGTTAAATCGAACCGAGAAGAATAAGGGGAAAGTTGTACAAGCTTCAGATGTGAATGTTGCCAAGACTAGTGGCAATAATTCAGATTCGGATTCTTCAGGCTATTCATTGTCTGCACTACCGTCAGTTTGTGTTGCCAACTCTACAGAGTGGATGTTGGATTCGGATGCTTCATACCGCGTATGTCCTAAGAGGGATTGGTTCTTCAGCTTTCAGAAGATGGAAAGAGAGGATGTTGTGCTCATGGGTAATGGACATGATGCTCTATTGGTGGTATTGGTACCGTTCGTATTCGGATGTATGACGGAGTAATTAAGGAGTTGGATGAAGTGAGATTTGTTCCGCAGTTATCGAAGAACATCATTTCACTAGGAGCTTTGGTGGCATCTGGCTATAAAGTGACCTTGGAGGATGCACGTTTGAAGGTCACATTGGGGTCCATGATTGTTATGAAGGGCGTCAGAAGAAGCAACTTGTATTATTTTCTTAGAAGCACGGCTATTGATAGGGAGATGACGACTTCATCAGATTCGGTTAGACTGTGGTGTTGTTTGATGCTGGGTTATTTGATTAGTAATGTCGTGCATAGGTTATTGAGGAGTGCTTTGACCTGCAGTTTGAAGTCCTGTGAATCCATTGGTATGAGCGAGAAGACCGAGGTGGAGTTTGGCACTTCTATCCATCATTCGAGGGGTCTTCTGAGGGGTGTTCATTCAGGCATTCGGGGGCCTTCCAAGGGAGCATTATTGGGAGGTAATATGTATGTGGATTCCGTAGTTGGGGATTGCTCTAGGCATTGGTGGGTTGCAACCAAGTCCCTTTGGTATGAAGTCCTAGAAGCTCGCAACAGATGGAGGAAGTGTGTTGGTAGAAAGGTAACCAGATGTTCTGATTATGGTAGGGGTTCTTTCTTGCATTTGTGCCGAGCTCACGGCAATAGGAGACACTTCATTGGTGTGGAAACTTTGGGGCGATGAGGCGAGATGGCAAATTTGAGTAGCTGTTCCTTTCTGGAGGAGGATCGGCGTTTGATGTCGAGTATTGGCATTGGTGTGCATGCTACGACATGTTTGAGCCGTCTTATGTATAGGTTGCCGACTGCTGCATGTAGAGATATGGGATCTGGTGGAGCTGCTTCAGATTTTGGGTTGCGTCAGATGTTTGGCTACCCAACACTTGGTGTAGGCTGTCTAAAAATCACAATAGATAGCTTATCCCCTATCAGAC
>BQKN01057817.1:5764-30079 GCA_022839385.1 Asparagus kiusianus | reverse complement strand
GCGAGACAGCATTTGCTGTCGCGCTCAGCGAGACAGCATTTACTGTCGCGCTCGGCGAGACAGCATTTGCTGTCGCGCTCGGCGAGACAGCATTTGCTGTCGCGCTGAGCGAGACAGACAGCATAAAATCGGGACTTAGGGTTTTTCAGGGCTTTTTTCACGTCGGATTTTCTGGGCGATTTCTGGGGCGATTTCAGGCGATTTTCCGACGATTTTCGACCAGTTCTTCACCTCTTCTTCTTCTCTTCGTTTCTGATTTGTGTGGGGCTTCGATTTGGGAAGATTTGCTTCAGATTTCAAAGGTTTGTTCGCCTCCTTTTCTTTCAAATTCTGATTTTGTTGAACTGCGACCATGTCTGTGTTGTTTCGATTGTGTTGGCTTAATTTCTTGTTGATCATATACTCAAAACCCTAATTTTCCTTTCGGGTTTCACTGTAGATCATACATTCGGTATGTCGCCACGCAAATCCAAGGGTTCCCGAAGCCGTTCGACTGCTCAGTCCTCTGAGGAGGCTGCCCCTGCTGCCGCCTCGCATGGGGGTAGGTTTCTTTCACCCTTTCACAAATTTAGATACTGTATTTCATCAATTTTATATATATATGCCTGTGTTTGTATGCAGATCCTCGTTTGTATCCTTTGAGATACCTTCGAGAAGAGCCGGCATCCTCCTTTGAGGGGATCGACGCTTAAAAGTGTTCGTTTTGCTTGGACAAAACACACTTCAGAACATACAGGGGCGATTTTATATCAACCCACATGTGTTAAAAGGTTTTGATATGCCGTTATAATGTCCGTGTATAGCGATGCATATCTCCTTTATACATGTGGGAGATGACAAACCGTCACGCCTGTTATGAAATAGCGATTATATCTCATAGAGTAAGATATACCGCTTTTTTTTTTTTATATAATTTTAGGAGTATCCTTACACCATTTATGTGTATATTTTCTTTATCAGTCCAATTTCCTTCCACTGCCATTCCTGCTGATGCGATTACGGGTCGGAGTGGTATTAATCATTCTTTTTATGAGGGATTACCCTTAATAGAATCTGCTCCTCGATTTAAACCGGATTATAGTGAAGGAGCTAGAGAACTAATTCAGCGAGGTAGTTGCCGTATTCTGCGACGGATAATCACCGATACCCCTCTGATTTCAGAACGAGATGAAAACCAATGCATAAGAAAGCCGGATTTCTTGTTTGGTGACGCCATAAAGGATCCGAGAGTCGCCTTCTGCAAGCCCGCACAATGGTTACATCAAAGTGGATCATCCTTCTTATATTTGCCGCTGATTCCTCGGGACCACTCGCTGTTAAAGTTCAGGAATTTATCTGTTAACCGCGAAATGTTCTGGAGGTTAACTAAAAACCACGAACACATTCATTGTGGTTTTGTTGGGAAGGAAGCCACCCCAGGTTCAAGTGAGAGAGCTTCCGTACGAGGGCTTCATCCAGGTGTTTTAGGACTAGATAATATACCCCACAATGAAACAACATCGCGAGCCAACATAGTGAAGAACCGGTTAGCGGCAGCAGGAAAGGTGTTGCCCAGAGACAGCTTCAGATGTTATGGGTGGGTCCATTATTTTGGAGACAAATGGTGGTGGACTAGAATGACTCGCTACGTTTTGAAACGTTGGGAGCGAGAATTAGCAGAATTGGGGTTGGCGGTTCCGATCCGCGCTACCATGAGTGGTCTGCAGATTAGTGTAGGTCATTTTCTCTGTCTGTTCGAGATCTACAACCCGGATACTAACACCTTCTTTACCAAGAATGGGGAACTCGGACTACCACTGCATGAGATGATGCAGGTTTCTGGCTTGCCGTTGGGTGATGTTCCATATCAAGAGTTCTTCCCAACTACCGATCAACTGAATAAAATAAAGGATCGGTCAGCTGTGACTCATGACGTTTTATGGGAGTTGACTTGCCACTACCACATAGCTACGGCTGAGATGGACACCAAAGCAAGGAGGAAGTCTCCTCAAGTCAGCTTAAAACAGTTCGCTGATTATCTATTCAAGAATCTAGAAGACCGTTCAAAAGATGTATGCGGATTGTCTCCAATGAGTCAAGATGAAATCAATAGGCTGTTGGAGAAAACAAAGGCCCAAACTTATACCTCTCATTCAGAAGATGGGTTTCCATATGGGACAAAATTTCGTTCTTATTTGTGGCAAGCTGGCGTTCCGATTAGCTCTACCGCCCTGTTGGCTGGTTTCTTGGCTTTGTGGCTGAAGAGATGCGTAGTTCCCCACCAATCCTCTGATATAATACCAATGGAAGTATTGTATCCAGCCGTCCAGTTAGCTACAGGTCGCAAATTATCCTTGCTTCCTGCTATGATGGCTGCCATTCACAGTGGATTACGACAGTTAATCACTGCGTTTACTTAGGAGAAGAAGAAACCCTCCGCCAACTTATCAGTTCCAAAGCTGGAATTGCCATATACATACTTAATGGCCTGGTTAGTGCTTCACCGACCAGACTTAATGGAAGCTCCAGCGGAGGTAAATCCCAACATTCCTCTGTTGCAGAACCTTGAAGCTTGCAAATGGATTAAACATAGAGAGCCGGATATAACGATTCAGTTCAGAATTCACAAGTGTTGGGAATTCTATCCTTGTTTCCCTCAGTTCTCTGGTACCTACAACGCCACTTTATTGGATGTTGAGGATCCAAGGCAGAATCGCACCGTTTTGGATATTGGGTGCTTCAGATGGTTGATGAATATTCGACCCGGTTACCTATTGTTCAGGGTGAGAGATACTTGTCTAATTGAACCCTATCTTCCATGCCGATTTGCTCGTCAATTCGGCTATGACCAAATATATGTCGGCAACCCGAATCGTCACTTAAGCTTCCGAGGAGGACTCATTGATGGCGCGAGAGCCTGGTTTTGGAGTATTGCTGGCTGTACAGGCGCCGAGTTCGATCTCCCCTTGGAAATACCACCTCTACGGATGACATTTTTATTTTGTAAATGGTTGCTTGCTGCTAACACCACCACCCGATACCAGAGAGTGCAGGAACCAGTAGAGGAGGCAGCCCCGCGCCGTTCAAGCAGAGCGACACGTGATGTTGTGACCTCGCCTAAAAAGAAAGAAGCTGCCGAATCCTCGAGGAAGGGAAAAGAACCGGCTCGTTCAGCTGGTAGTGAAGAAGAATTTGATTCTGAGGAGACGGAGACTTCCGAGGAGGAGGGCAAAAGCTCAAGTTCCGAGGAGAGACCAGGTCTTCCTGATTCTTTCTTTGAAAGTGGACTTGTGCGCCCGTCTGCTGTGTCTACTCGACCATCAGATGTTCCAAAAAGGAAGAGAGAGAGAGTTGTTATGGAACATCCGAACCGAATGACAGTAGAGGTTCTTAGTTGTGATGAAGAGGATGAGGAAGATATAGTGCCTATTGCTCTTCGGCCAAGATCCCGACCTTCTGCTCAAACTCAAACTCAAGCCTCTCCCAAAGCTGAATTACGCACTAAACATCGTCATGAAGGGTCTGAAGTTAAGGATAAAGGGCGTCCATCGAAAAGGCAGAAGAAATCCGCCTCCAAACCCCGTGTTCGTCTTCCGGCTGTAGAGGAGACGTCTGCTCACAGTGCTTCTTCAGATGAGCAAGGTAACTATTTGTTTTCATCGTCCCTACAATTTTTATGTTCAAGCTTATTTCATGTTCAATTTCTGTAGGGAGTCGAGAAGAAGGAGAACTGCCTTATGATGCTGCCTCTCCCGGGGGTATGGAGACCGAAGAGACCAGCTATGTCCAACAGATGCAGGATGCTTTGAAAGAAGGACCAGCTGGTATTCCACCATCTCCTGACATGAATCCCTCAGCTACGGACACAGGTACTGATCTTTCTCCTCTGGGAAGAGAAATCCGAGAAATGAATGAGTCGGACCGTGTGCCTCCTCTAATGACCGGTTTGCTTTCTATTCTTTTAGCTAAACTAAAAGAAGTTGGCACAAGTAGCAAAGCTGCTGAAGTTGTCCCGAAGGACAAAGGTAAAATTAACCTGCATCTTGAGCAAGTTCATCTGTATTCATATGTTATTCACAACTCAATGTATCCCGTAGATGTCATAACGAGCGAACCAACAGAAGGGGGAATCGCCCATACTCCTAAAATTGACGACTTCACTGATTTCGATTATCATATCGATATTTCAGAGGACGATCATCAAGAAATTTCCGATTTGTTGTTCGGGAAAGACACTGGTGCGGCTACAGAATCAACGGTTGGCGCTAGTTTAAAAGAAGCAGGTCCTTCTGAGAGTAAGATTTCTGTTCTGTAAGCTCCTTATCTTTCATTTTCTGACTTGATTAATCGCATAAATGTTTGAATTATAGGACCAGCCGTCGAAACTGATACAACTACAGTCACTGGAGCGACTGATCAGCCAGGGGATCGTGAGCTCGTGCCATGGGCAGGAACTGAGGTTGATTTGCAATCATCAGTTCTTGAATCTCAACCTCGTACTCCTATGGACCCTATGATGATAGAGGTCACCGTCACTCCCCAGATTAGTCCAGTCGCAACAAAAGCAAGACCAACTGAAGAAGTTGGTACGTCGGCTGATGTTGTACCTATAGCTGGTAAGTTTTTTCCATAACTAGTTTCAAATTTCGGATTATCTTTCTGTTATAATCATCGTAATCCTTTTATTTGTAGAATCCCCTCCTAAGGAACCTCTTAGCTTGGACCCGCCGTTTTCTGAGGCTTTAGTTAAAAAACCATCTGATATAGCGGATGCATCAACAGCTATCGTTCTTGAATCAACCTTGGTTGTTCAGGAATCCGGACTACCATTCTTGGGTGAACCAAGTCGTATTGAAGGCTTTTCCGTTGAACTTGGTAAGCTTCATCCTGTGGTCTTGTATACATACATATGTTCTGTACTGATTTATTTGCCTTCATCGCAGTTCCTTCATCATTATCAAATCAAATACAAACGTTATTGGCCGACGATGATCCGTGCAAGGCTGTCCTCTGTTCCAATCTCCAAGGCTTCATCCCTTTTTTGAACTCTATGGTCGATCGTATCCTCTTCAAAGGATCGTACTTTGAGAGTTACAGAAAATCTCTTGAGCGTTTCATATCAGGATTCAGAGAAGAAGGGTATAATGAATTAGCCGATTCGATCAACGCTTATTTGGTTGATTTGAAGCGACATATTGAACTTCTACAAGCTCTTCGCGCTAAAGGCCTACCCTCCTATTTCGCTTCTCACATGGAATCCAGGTTGCAAGCTTGGCGTGACTCCCAGAAAATGGCCAACTCTGAACTCCAAAAGTTAAGAGCCCAAAGTGATCAACTTAAGGTGAGCGTTAGCAAAAGAACACAAGCCAAGGTTAATCTACACCGGGATTTAGAATCGAGTCGAGCGGAAATAGCTCGCTTAGAGGAAGAACTTGCAATGGCCAAAGACGCTCATGAGGTCTTGGAGTCCGAGTTGACGCAGGAAATTCAGGTTGAAGAAAAACTGTTACAACAGCTGAATCTTCAAGATAAAATACTTGCTGAAAAGGAACAAGAAGTCGCCGCGCTTCTTAATGTTGACGAAGAAGCCTTTAAAATCAAATTGGCGGCTGAGCTTGAACAGGCTTATGCATTAGAGCTGTCAAAACTTGAAAATCAAATTAGCCAATATAAACTTTTGTAATTGGAGATCATATATCTTTGTAGCTTCCTTTGAACACTTTTGGTCAATATATATTGAATCATTTTGCTTATTAAGATTTCATTATGATTACTCATTCTTGTTTAGAATAAATAACCACAATACTTATAGGATTTTTGGCAAATCCTCAGCCCTCAACGGATTTGACATGCCTTTACCGACACCGTTTGAATCGGGCTAGTATGTGAATTATCTAAGTCCGTTTCACATATAACGTTGGGCTAAAAGACTTAAACTCTTTTAGGCTTTAAACTACAACATTGAATGTGTAGGCTACATGTGTTAGATGTAGGCTTATCTCTAATAAGGGATAGAGATAACATCCCCCATGTGTATATGACATGGATTTTAAAATGTGGATGGATTACGTTCTCTTTGCATGAAAACGAATCTAAGCTTGTGAAGAAAGAACTTGGATATTCTAGTTCAGAGTCTCTTGTTTGTTGGTAGAGAAAAACCCAAAATTAGAAAGGAATAATTTCATATTCCATTTCCCTGTCTCTTGTTTGTTGGTAGAGATAAACCCAGAAATGGAGAGGGATAATTTCATATCCCAACTCCTGGTCTCTTGTTTGTTGGTAGAGATAAACCCAAAATCGGAGAGGGAGAATTTTATATTCTATCTCCTGGTGCAAAGGAAACTCAAAGTGGGATCTCCACTTAAAGAATCCGAATTGGTTTGAATAATCCTAACTGTCATAAGGTTTGATTATTCAGTTTGTGGGCCTCTCGTTCATGGAATGAATCGAGAGGGGATTTTGGCTTTGGTCCTAACTGTAGTAAGGTTTGACCAAAAGAGGAATAAGAGTAGGGTACAAATAACAATACATTTGTTGATTTGTACGAAATACTCAGTGAACAATTTTGATTTTAAGCATAAGAATTCAACCGACCGATGACCTTTGGTTGATCTGGACGGTGGGGATTTCATGGCGTGGGATTACAAGTCGTCGAGACTCCCATTTCATAATTGTGTTACAAGGTTTCGTGAGGAAAGATTAACTGTCATTAAATCTCATCTCAACGATATTAGTAAAAACATCTTATTCATATGATCATCATTTTTTTTTATGATAATCAACTGATAACGGATTATCCCGAAATATCCTGCATAGGACTCTCTAGGAACTTTCCGTATTACATAGGTTATCCTGAACGTATTATGGGTAATACTTTTTCAGGAACTTCCCATTTATTAGCATCATCAACTTATTACCGTCTTGAGTAACCAGACGGTATGCACCATTTGAATAGACTGTTTCTATTACAAACGGTCCTTCCCATTTGGGTTCAAATTTTCCTTTCTTCTTAGAGTTGAGGATCATAGGTCTTCTGACGGCAAGAACTAGATCTCCTTCTTTAAAACTTCGTCGTCGGACCCTTTTATCAAAAGTCCGAGAAATTCTGGACTGATAAAACTCGATCTGTTGTTGAGCTTCCAAGCGCTTCTCATCTAACATCTCTAATTCCTCGAGACGTTTCTGATGATGTTCTTCCGTCGTCATTCCCGTTGCAAGGGCGATACGGAGAGAAGGAATCTGTATTTCCAATGGGAGAACAGCTTCACATCCATATGTTAAGGCATATGGAGTTGCTCCGGTAGGTGTACGGACAGTTGTGCGATAAGCCCATAAAGCTTCGCCAAGTTTGTCGTCCCAATCTCGTTTATTGGTTTTCACCAACTTTGCCAAGATTTTGATGATGGTCTTGTTAAAAGCTTCGGCCAATCCGTTAGCTGTGGGATTATAAGCGGTTGATGAAACATCCTTAATCCCGAATTTGCCGCAAAACTTGATGAATGCGTTACTGACGAATTGAGGACCATTATCATGTACTATTCGTCTTGGAACACCGTACCGATATATGACATGGTGTTTAATAAACTTAATGACCTCACTCGTCTTCACTTCTCTAAGTGGAACTGCTTCTGCCCATTTTGAGAAATAGTCGGTGATTGCCAAAATGAAGCGGTCCCCTTTAACCGATGGTGGAAAAATAGGACCTACGATATCCATGCCCCAAGTTTCGAATGGCCACGACGTCGCTGATGGGTGTAAATACTCGGGAGGTTGATGCATATAATTTGCATGTAACTGACATACTTCACATCGTCGTGCGTAGTCAACTGCATCCTTTACCATAGTTGGCCAATAATACCCAATTCTTCTAAGTCGGTCACAAAGTTTAGGACCGGGCTGATGCGCACCGCATATTCCGTTATGCGCCTCTTTGAGTGCTTGTTCTGCTTCTTTTCCGGATAAGCAACGGAGTAGAAGACCGTTGTACGATCGTCGATACAATATTTGTGCTGTGGCATTGTAATAAAATCTCGGTGCTCTTCGCCGAATCGATTCCCTTTCTTTTACATCTTCAGGCAATATACCATGTAGGACGTAGTCGATAATGGGAAAGCGCCAATCTCGAACTTCGGGTTCAACTGCTGTTGAGTATACTTCTTTAACATCCGAGTCGTAGATTGGAACGATAAGCCGGTGAGTCTTCACTGTAATCAATTGTTCTGTTTCGGGAGGTTGAGCCAATGATATCGACAATGCCGCCAATGCGTCTGCATACGCGTTTTGGAGGCGTGGAACGTACTCAATGAAAAATCCTTCAAATGAGTTTGCCATCTCAATAGCCACCTGATGGTATGGAATCAGGTCTGGACTTCTGACTTCATACTCTCCTCGTATTTGATTCACTACCAGTTGAGAATCCCCAAAAGCTTCAAGGTATTCGACCCCCAGCTCTTTGGCAAAATTGAGTCCAATTATTAACGCGTTGTACTCGGCCACATTATTAGAACATGGTCCGGTCAACGAGTATGCTCTAGGCAAGACATGCTTTTCCGGGGATACTAAAACGACCCCCACTCCTGAGGAGATTTTAGAACATCCGGGTGCGCTTGCCACATTGGTTGCGCGAGAAGCCCCATCAAAGTATAACTGCCACGCTTGTTGATGTGAGGTAGTATTAACTTCGTGAGTTTCATCTGGCAGATCGTCATACAATTCGACTATATCTTTTGTAGGATTTTCCGCCAGAAGATCGCAAATAGCTCGTCCTTTAACCGATTTTTGTTGCTTAAAGTACAAGTCATATTGCGATAAAAGTAGAGCCCATCTGGCTAAACGCCAATTCATAGAAGCCGGCTGGGTCATGAATACACGGACCGGATTTATGTTGGAGATGACATAAATCGTCTGCCCCACTAAATAGTGTCGCATTTTCTGGACGGCAAATACCAATGCAAGGCATTCCTTCTCGATCATTGGGTAGCGAGATTCAGCTCCTACCAATGTGCGACTCAAGTAATATACTGCTTGCTCATGACCGTTATCGTCGTCTTGTGCAAGTAATGCACTTAACGAATGGCTCGTCGCTTTGACATAAATCAGAAACGGTCTGCCCGATTTCGGTGCAACGAGAATAGGTGGGTTCGCTAGATATGCTTTAATATCCTCGAACGCCTTTTGACACGTTTCATCCCAAATGAATGACACGCCTTTCTTTGCAAGTTTAGAGAATGGTTGACATTTTCCGGACAGATTTGATATAAACCGACGGATATATGCCAATCGACCCTGCAATCCTCTGAGTTCTTTAAGATTTCTCGGGGGTTGCAGCTCATTTATCGCCTTCACTTTGTCAGGATCAATATGAATACCTTTTGTGGTGACGACGAATCCGAGAAATTTACCGCTCGACATTCCTAGGAAGGATTTAGTCGGATTCATCTTTAGCTGATGAGTTCTCATCAGATCAAACATCGTCTTCAGATCATTAATGTGGTCTTTTTTATCACGACTCTTAACGACCAAATCATCAACATAGCATTCAACGGTTTTCCGCAGATGTTCTTGGAAAATTTGCGTCATGGCTCGTTGGTACGTGGCGCCAGCATTTTTTAAACCAAAAGGCATAACCGTATAGCAAAAGATCCCCATGGGTGTTCTGAATGCTGTATGTTTTTCATCATCTGGGTGCATCTTGATTTGATTATACCCTGAGAAACCATCCATAAATGACATTCTCTCGAATCCGCAAGTATTGTCGATAATGACGTCCGTAATTGGTAGTGGGAAGTCATCTTTAGGACAGGCGGCATTCAGATCTCTGAAATCAATACAGATTCTGATCTTTCCGGTCTTTTTAAGAACTGGAACAATGTTAGCTAGCCATTCAGGATGTTGTTCTTCTCTGATAAAACCTGAGTCGATCAACTTCTTGACTTCAGCTTCTATCGCCTCCATAATTTGTGGACGAAACCGTCTTTGTTGTTGTTTGACAGGTTTAACATCCGATTTTATATTGAGGGTGTGCATTGCTACGTTCGGATCGAGTCCCGGCATATCTTCGTAATTCCAAGCAAAAACGTCGATATACTCTCTAAGGAGGGCGATTAACTCTTCTTTCTCGTCCTGTGGAAGGTCACCACTGATAAATATAGGTTTCGGATTAGTATCGTCACCCATATTAATTTGGACCACTTTATCCTCAGTCGGAGGTTCTCTTTGTTCAAATCGATCGCCATATTGGATATTCATGTAATGCGTCCATGGGTCTTCCCAAATAGGCAACTGATCATCTTCTTCAGTTGTAGGAGGATCAACTGTCGCCATGTTCGACATTAAGGCTTTGAATCTCTCTCCGATGCTCGTGTCGGAGTCCCACATAGAAGTATCGGATGAATGCCCGCTTCCATTTATCAACTGGCTGATGATCTGTTGGCAGTCTTCATCCTCAGATGACGAAGCATAACCTAGACCTCTATTATGACTATAATGATTATCTGGTTTTCCTTTTGGTACATAAGTAGAACGGGGTGGCACCCTAACTCCTTGACCAAAATGAAGACCTTCGCCAAGCGAGAGGTTATAACCTTGCCTCTCCATGTAATCATTAGCTTGCCAACTATATCGAGAGAAATGTTGTCCTGGCTTTTCCTCATCTGAGCTACTACCCAAGAAAAGATTAGTAGCTGGGGATGGATTCCCTTTCCCAAAGATTATTTCTTTCTCACCCCCTGTCTTTGCAGGTAGAATCACCGTTGTCCCGGCTGAACTTTGCAGATATCTCGTCGCCGTGCAGGACGAACGAATTGGCATGTGTAGATTAGGATTATCATACAATTCCTGCATTACGTCATTAAGACAAGGCGAATACTCTAAATCATTTTTTATTATTTCATCGGCAAGTTGCCAGTTACAACTTTCGTCCGACGATTCATCACCGTCCAGATCGATTACAAGAGGTTCAATGTCATTTAATACAAGACCTTCACTATAATCGAGCCCGGCTTCGGTATCAGCTTCATCTCCGCTGTCCGTGCCATGGGCCGATGGTTCAGTTTCGGACTCAGCACCATATAGAAGGGAGTCAGTAAAATAATTTTCTAACCCCTTGAACGGTTGCTTATCCGCGACCACCGTCTTGACTTCCTCATTAGTGTCGACATATTTCAAACACTGATGGAGGGTGGAGGGAACTATAAGATTACCGTGGATCCATGGACGACCCAACAGCAAGTTATAGGAAGTCTCTGCATCGATCACATAGCAAGTGACTTCAGACTTCAAATCTCCGAGTTGACACTTCACCCGGATTTTTCCTAACGGTCTTGATCCGCTAGTATTGAATCCATAAATAACAGTTCCCGTTGAGGCTAACTTGCTGGCGGGAATTCCGAGGTGGTACATCAATCGGAGTGGCATGATGCTAACAGCGGAGCCCGGATCGACTTGAATCCGGTTGACCGTGCTCGAACCGATATATCCTGTGAAATATAACGGCCTATCATGCTTTGAATTCCGGACTTGCATATCTTCTTTTGTGAAAGCGATGCAAGGGAATTTGGTGGCTGCCAGATTATAATGTTGCATTGACGACTCTGGCTCCTCAGGAGTTGGTTTGATCTGAGTGAGGAATACTTCAGAATCAGCCAAGGCTTCTTGCAATGCTATCCTGGTTTCCTTCGAAAGGCGCAATAACTCGTACAGTGTGATCCTTGCTGGGATATTGGCTAACTGAGTCATTACGTCGAACCGATATGGAGCATTTGAACTTTTCGGTTTGTCTCGTCCAATTGGTTTATTGAAACGAGACTGCTTCGGAACTTGAATTTCTTTGGGCTGAGGTTCCTTTTCTTTCTGCTTAACAACTCTCTGAGGTCTCTCGGTTGCTATGGGTGGGGTCGTATCCACCCCCAGTTCTGCTAGAGTTTTACTATTAGGATTAGGAGCTTCAGGATACTGGTAATGATATTCATTTCCACCCCTCGTCGCGAAAACTTCTTGCTCTTCATCCGAGAGTGGTAAAGCTGCTATCTCCTCTTCGTTCTTCTCAGGAATCGCCGAGGCTCCGTAACAGGACTTCTCCTTTCCTTTGCCCTTCGATTTCTTCTTCGATGTGGATGCCGTCCACTGTTCGTCTTCAAGCAAATCCGGATGAACCCAAAGGATTTCGCCGTTAGGGGCTGTATGTGATACTAACCCTTTTTGGCGCTGTCCATGAGGATCATCATTGATAGTTTGCATCTTTACCTCTGGCACTGGTTCAGCTTGGAACCAGGACAAAGGAACCGACCCGAAGCTAATGGAGATCGCGTTTGCGCCCACCTTTTTCTCTTTTGGCTTCGGTGTCACAATACCAACATCAATTAAGGTTTGTATTTTGTCCTTCAAGACATAACACGCCTTAGTGGGATGGTGGACCCTTCTGTGGTACGCACAGTATTTTGGGTCATTAATCTTCGTTGCTTCTTCTTGGTTTGTGACCGGTGGAAGCTTAATCTTGTTATTCTCTAGTAAGTACTTGAAGATAACTGGAACTTCATCATCTTTGAAAGAATATTCCTTCGGGAACCTGGGTTCAGAAGGTTTAAACTGCTTCTGGGGTTGCTGATTCTGATTTGGTGCCAGCTGGAATGAAGACTGCTGCGGTTGTGGCGGCTGCTGTGACGTTTGATGCGCATCGACAGCGGGTCCCGACCCCCTTCCTCTGCCTCGAGAATTGAAGTTCTGTTTCTGATTTTGATTATTATTTGGTGGCTGACCTCTCTCCAAATTCCTCCTCTTGAGAAACCGTTCAGCTTGCTCACCTCTGACCTTCAACTCCTTCCAGGTCTTAGAGGGTACAACCCCCATTATCTCCAGTACATCCAAAGACAAGTTATTGTGACATGTCTGTAGGATAAATTCTTCGGTGAGTGGATCTCTGCAATTCACCGCTTTGTTCCGGAATCGTTTGACAAATACGTCAACCGATTCTTCATTCTTCTGCTTCTCGTCCAACAACGAACCAATGGAGACTTCGGTGTCGTCGTCGAAAAAGTTGGTAAGAAACAGCTCTTCCATATCTCCCCAGCTATTGATGCTTCCGGGTTTCAGGCGTCGGTACCAATCGAAGGCGGGCCCACGTAGGGTTCCTACGAATGACCGTACCATCAGGGCTTCATTCCCTGATATCGCGCCGAGATGCGACTTGAAATAAATCAAGTGTTGAGTTGGTGAACCACTGCCATTAAAAGGAGTAAAGTTAATCAAATTAAATTTAGGGGGATAAGGAATTAGATCCCACTCCCTTGGATACGGGCACGGAATGCCCGTTTTCTTCACTTCCTGGGCCGTCATTAGAGCATTAACTTTACTCTCGAGGTCCTGCATCTTCTTATCTTCTTCCTCACTCTTCTTCAAGAGAGCTTGAGTGGTTGACTTGACCGGACCGCTCCCAGAATTGTCTTTATCAGGAGGAGGATCGTCGAAGATAGTCTCGTCTTCTTTGTCGTCGCCCTCAGCTATTTGTATAGGTTTGGCATTGCGTTTGCTGGATTCTGCCTTTTGGCTTGATTCTGGTTGACTTTGTTGAACCTGCAAATCCCGTACCTGCTGCATTGTCAACTCCATCTCCATTTTGATTTCAGCTCTGATCTCTTCGCGTTGTTTGGCCAACGCTTCTTGCAGAATTTGAGCTAACATGTCTGGTGTGATGGCGAATGATTCTCTCGCTCGCCCCACACTGGATGCGGTATCGTCTGAAGCGACCGCAGAACAAGTGTCTGACAATTCGTCTTCCGATGATAAACCTTCGTGCATTCTCTTGTAATTCGGGCGTCGGTTGGCCCTTCGTTGCAACCGCTTCATTCTTTGAGAAAGACCCCGCTCAACTCTTCCTTCTGAAGAGAAATCAGGGTCCGGGTTGACTAACTGTTGCTTTCCTCTGCCGGTCATATTAATGGTGACCTCAGGGAATTCATCTTGTCGCCTTGCAGGCTTTCTCTGGTTGAAACGTCTTATTTTGGATTTTGACGCTTCATTTGAAAGTCTTTGGAATACAGAAACTCGTTTTTGAGTTTGTGAGCAATCGCATTCCGTCAACACTGCCTTGATGAGTCTCTCGCATGCGCAATGCGATTCGTCTTCTCGGACATTCCTTTTCTTTGATTTACTGTTCCGATAGTACAGCTCATCACTGCCGTGATTTGAGCAACCTATCTTTGGTTTGGGAACCTTGTTAACATGCACAATACGATTATTTGTCGTTTCTGAGCGATCCAAGGTTAAGTTTTTAAATACACCCCCTTGCGGGAGTGGAGTCTTCACGGGTCCTAGACGAGAATGAACTGGTACTCTTTCGTTTTGGACTGGATTAGTTCTGACAGGAGGGTGTTTACGACCCCCTGTGTAGGAAACCACCAAGGGTTTGCTTGCTTGACTTGGACTTTCTTCAACTGGTTTTTTGCCTCGATGATCGACCGAGGGACCAAGGCGATCTGCCATGGTGACTTTGAACTTAGACAAATCTGGGCTAACCCAGGGCTTTACTGTTGATGCGGTAGATGGGCCCGGAACAGATGCTTGTGGCGCCTTCGGTATCCAAACTTTGCGATTCTTTGGTGGTTTTTCAGACACCACCTCCTTTTTAGTTCTTTGCGCTTGTTGCCGGAGAGCACGAGCGCGGGTAGCCTTCTCTTTTCGCCTCTGTATCCGTTCTTTCAGGGTTGAACGGGCCTTTTTGACGAGGGTCCATTCTTCCGTCGTAAGTTTTGTAGAAATATGGTTATTTTGCCGCTGAGGCAACTGAGTCATTTTCTGTTTTCTCGACTCTAGGTCCGCATAGTAGTGGACCCCGTCGGTTTGTTGCATGGCCTTAGCCAATTGTCGAGCACGGCGCTGACGTTGTCTCTGACGAGCTCTCTTCGTCAACACCGGTGAGCACTTCATTGACTCCGTAATTGGTGTAGAGCCACTTGGAGCAGAAGTGTTGCAGACGATTTCTTTAGCAACGATAGGGTGAGAATCTTCATCTGCAGCTTTCATTGTCACTGCAGACTTGAGAGTGTTCCTGGAAGAGGAAGTCCTCCTGCACTTGCGCGGGGAGGAAGATTTTGAAGACGAGGATGATAAGTACTCCTCGAATTTCGTCTGATCGAATTCATATTCGATCTCCTCGCTGACGATGATCTTTATCGGCTGCGACACGGCGGCTTCGGCAGCGAAGCCGCTGGCTCCCACTGTGGTCGCCAGTTTGTTTTCGTCAAAAGTTGAACTTGTTGTCGAATTCATTATATTTTTTTTGATTACAATAAATTCACAGAAAACAGCCTTTTTATAAGACTTTTCTACACAACAAAAGAAAATTACAACTCTTGAAGAAAATAACACAATAGTTGTTTATCGACTATTGCTTTTGTGGGACTTTGCCTGTGCCGGGAACGCTTTGGTTCGGGGACCACCGAATCTCAGATCGTGAGAGGGGGGCGTATGATTCTTCCTTCGTTATCGAAGTCAGAATTGAAAACGATATCTTATCGATGTAAGATAGTCGTTCTTCTTGAAAACAAGTCTAAGCTTGAATGTCAAGGAATCGCTCCAGGAACCGAAATCTCTGCTCTCTCTGCTCTGGAATGCTCTAACAAATGCTCGATCCCCGTCAGAAGTGACCCTAGGGGGGTATTTATAGCCTCAGGGGTCTGTAACTGCAAAAACACAACTCGATAACAAGTCAGTACGGCGCGACAGTGTTTTACTGTCTTGCTGGTCGAGACAGCATTTGCTGTCTCGCCCAGCGAGACAGCATTTACTGTCGCGCCCAGCGAGACAGTAAAAAGCTGTCGCGCCCAACGAATATTATTGGCAGTTTTGCTGTAACTGCCTCCCCACGTTTCAAACTCCGTTATTTTGGCAGTTATTCGCTTGATTTTCGCCCACGTTGTTTCCCACGTCTCTTGGCAGTTAATGGACACGTGTAGGGCAGTTATTGGGGTGGTTATTTGACCATTTCAATGCTGTAGACAGCAAATTTACTGTCTCGCTGGCGAGACAGTAAATACTGTCTCGCTGAACGAGACAGCAAATGCTGTCTCGACCGGCGCGACAGCAAATGCTGTCTCGACCGGCGCGACAGTAAAAGACTGTCTCGCTGGCGAGACAGCAAAAGACTGTCTCGCTGGCGAGACAGCAAAAGACTGTCTCGTTGGCGAGACAGCAAAAATTGTGGGTTTTAGGTTATTTTCCCAGTTTTGAGTGGTTTTCTGTGTTGGGATATCTATTAGCATTTTTTGACGCCTACAGGGTTGATCAGCCCCCAGCTTCTGTACCTGCTTGTATGCTCGCTTTGGCCTAGTGAAAGCCAAAGTATCCTCGAGCTGCTGTTGTTGTAGTGCTTGTGTATTCTCCTGCTGAACCTCCTCCTGCTCAAGCTCATCATCTACCTGATTTCCCACTTGAACATGACTAGAACCTGGTTGGTCTTTAGGTTCTATCTCAATAACCTGGGACTTTAAAGTCCTAACAGTCCCAACACCATCATCCTTGGGCACCCTAGCAATCATGGATTTCTCATCAAAGGTAACATCTCTGCTTATCACGAACTTCGAATCTTCTGTACACCAAAGGCGGTAGCCTTTTACGCCCTTTGCATACCCTAAGAATATCGTCTTCTTGGCCCTCGCGTCAAGCTTTCCCTCGTTGACGTGATAATAGGCGGTACATCCAAAAATTCTGAGCCTCTCATAATCCACATGTTCCCCTGACCACACCCTATAGGGTGTATCACCATCTAATGTTGAATGTGGAGAACGGTTCACAATGTAACATGTTGTAGCCACCGCTTCTGCCCACCATTCGTTGCCCAATCCAGCATAAGATCGCATACTCATTGCCTTCTCCCGCAATGTTCGGTTCAGTCTCTCCGCAAACCCCATTCTATTGTGGTGTTGACCTGACTGTCCAGTGTCGAACAATGCCCTCCTGATCACAGAACTTCTTGAAAGCACCATCTGTATACTCTGTACCGTTGTCAGATCTTAGTGTCTTCAATTTCTTACCCGTCCTGTTCTCAACCATTGCTTTCCACTTCTTGAATGTCTCGAATACCTCATTCTTATGCTTAAGAAAATAAATCCAAGCATATCTCAAATGATCATCTATGAACGAGACAAAATACCTGGAACCATCCTTGGAAGTTGTCTGAGCCGGACCCTAAACATCCGTGTGCACATAATCTAGTATACCTCTACTCTTGTGATTGCTTTTCAAGAATTGGACCCTGTGCGCCTTTCCATACACACAATCCTCATAAAAATCCATGCAAGGTTTCTTTAGATTCTTCAGCAAACCCTCCTTACCAAGCAAAACTAGACCCTTCTCTGACATGTGCCCAAGCCGCCTATACCATAACCGTGTGTGCTCACATGGATCTCCACCACTTCCTTCAGTTCCAACCGTTGCATCTCCTGTCACCGTCGTACCCGAGAGAGTATATAGATTACCGTGACGAACACCCTTCATCACTGTTAGGGAACCTCGAACAACCTTCTTCACTCCATTCTCTGTAACAATCTTGCAGCCACCGGAGTCTAATGCACCCACTGAGATAAGATTCTTCCGCAAGTCGGGAACGTGCCGCACGTCTGTTAGGGTTCTGACCACTCCATCATGCATCTTAATTTTTATATCACCGAGCCCAACCGTTTTACAAGCATAGTTATTCCCCATCAATACGGTTCCACCATCAATGCTCCTATAGATAGTAAACCACTTCCTATTTGGACACATGTGGTAAGAGCAATCTGAATCAAGTATCCACTTACCGGAGGTATCTTCGCCACCCGTAACAACATAGCATTCTTTATCGCTCCCTTCCTCTGAAGCGTAGCTCACTTCTTCCTTGCCTTCTCTCCTCTCAGTCTTGTTGTTGTTCTTCTTCCCACCTATTCTCTTGTTTGGACAGTCAACCTTGAAATACCCAACTTCACCGCATTTGAAGCACGCTCTTCCCGCAAGAGGTCTCGATTTAGATCTAGACTTTCATCCCTTGCCTTTTCCTCGCTCATTGCTCCTTCCTCTAGCAAACAATCCCTGCGCTTGTTCTTTGTTACCACCAGTAGTCATGTCACTGGTTGCAATCTTTCGAAGGTCATCTGCTAGAAGCGCCGTTCTAGTCTCATCCATCGTCAAATTGTCTCCCACAAGCATCAGTGTTTGCACCAGGTTCTCATAAGACTTCGGCAGAGATAGAAGTAGTAGAAGAGCCTGATCCTCGTCTTCTACAGTCACATCGATGTCCTTCAGGTCCGATATAATCCTATCAAACTTGTTGATGTATTCCTGAATTGATGAGCCCTCCTCCATCTTGTAAGTATACAATTTGGATTTCAAATAGATCCGGTTCGTTAGACTCTTCATCATGAAGGTGGTTTCTAACTTCGACCACACGCCTGCAGCCGTTTTCTCTCCATCTACCAAGAAAGCTACATCCCTTTCAAGGCAAAGAATAATCGACGCCCGTGCTTCCAGATCCAGCTCCTCCCAATCCTCATCAGACATATCCTTGTGCTTCTTCTCTTTTCCTGCCAAAGCTTTGTGCAATTTCTGCGAAATCAACGTGTTCTTCATCTGCATTCTCCAATAGGAAAAATCATTCTTCCCATTGAATTTTTCAATCTCGTATTTTCCCACTTTAACTGTTTTACTTGTTGACGCCATTCTCTGCTTGTATTAATAAACCGCTTCTCTCAGAAAAATTACCGAGCACCACCTCAAACCAGAAGCTACACCACTCCTAATCTGAATAACAGCTCTGATACCAATTGTTAGGCGCAGAGTCACGCCCACCGCCGCGGAAGCGATATCACCTGAGAGAGAGCCCTGGCTTTTATTGTCACAAAAGCACAAGTCAACCTCTATATTCTTGTTTCTCAAAGGAAACGTGAATAGATAGTGAAATTCTCATTTCTCAAAGGAAACAAGAATCGAAAGTGATATATTTCATCAAAGTGAAATATACACTCTTCCTCTCATCAGCTCTAAGACCGAATATTGAGGGAACCTACAAGCAATAGTCAACACCCAGAAAAATAATAAATACACGAGATTTACGTGGTTCGGCAAAATTGCCTATGTCCACGGGAGGGGTGAGGGGAGATTCCACTATAAGGAGAACACCGACGACTTGTACAATCCACAAGCTCGTCTCAAAGAAAAAGATCTGAATTTTATACCCAAAAGAATTGACCTCTCTCTTGGCAGTCTTTTCCCACGCGATTTTTCCCTCAGCAGCCGACAAAAAAATTTCCCCGCACAACTAAAAAAAAAACCCTAGGTCATCAGGTATTTATAGGGAACGAACAACAAAGTTCTCGCGTGAACTTCTGGGCCGCACCTGGGCTTTTGTCTCCGCTCGTGGGTGTGCCCATCCACGTTTACAAAAATATATTGTAATAATCTTTCATTAAAGTAAAAAAGGCACATGTTATTAATAACGCGGAATCAACATCAAAAGGCATTACTTCACAAATTCTAGGAAAATCCCAATAACTTTTTTCATGCATAAAGGACCAAGCTTTGATCATATCAAGTAAATACTAATAACCAATTATGCCAAACTAGAATGCAACTGGAGCTGATCATTCATGAGATAAACACATCAACTTTATAAACTGCTTATAAAAGGCACACCAGTGAATACCGACCTAAACTCAGAATTACTTCGAGCAACGGGGACCTGTCGAAGAAATTTATAAACAATTGGATGAAATAGATAAAAAGTTAAACGTAAGTTTTAGAAAATTCTTATGCTAGAATTTCAAGTCATATAAACAGTCAATAAGATTTCTACAAGGAGCGTATCACAATCACAGAATGACTTCTTCTCAGAATTTGCGTGAAAAATTCAATTACAGATTGCACGTTCCAAAATCACATACACGTTATAGTCCGAAGACGAAGACCCATCGGAAAAGAAAACCAACTGCATGTTAAAAAAATGTATGACATACATTTCAATACTTTGAGAACTGTACACCAATCGCCCCCACTTGCCAGCAAGAGGAATCTAGTAAATCTTATAGAAAGTGAAATTTGAGTAATTAAACTAATTAATATTTTTAAAATTTTCTCTAAAATTTTGGCAAATAGGCTGTCGCATCATATGTCATCTTTGGTTGCATCTTCCCAATCTGCTTTTCAAGCTGGAAAATCTACTCTTGATTCTATTCTTCAAGCTAATGAAATGATTCATGCTTGTTCAAAAAAAGGAAGGAAGTTGCTATGTTTAAGATTGATTTTACTAAAGCTTTTGATTCTATAGACTGGGCTTTTCTCATTGACTTGTTGAGAGCTAGGGGCTTTGGAACTAGATGGTGTTCATGGATTCTTCAAATTATTTCATCCTCTTCTTGTGCTATTCTTGTTAATGGTTCTCCCACCAAGTTTTTCCCTTGTAAAAGAGGCATTAAGCAAGGTGATCCTCTATCCCCAATGTTATTCAATATTGCTGTAGATGTTTTGAACAAAATGATTATGAACAATGCTGAGGTGGGCCTGTTATCATCTTTTGGTCTTAAGCATCCTTTAAATCTTCTGAGGATACTTCAATTTGCGGATGATACACTGCTTTTTGTGAAAAGTTCCCTACATGACATCTCTATTCTAAAAACAATTCTCTACATTTTTGAGGATGTTTCTGGTCTGAGCATTAACTACTCTAAATCATCCCTTATATACTTTGGCAATATCCATCGCAAGGCTCATGCTCTAGCATCTGCTCTGGACTGTAAAGTTGCTCAACTTCCTATCAAGTATCTTGGGTTACCTCTTAAATATGGCAAGTTATCAAAATCAGACTGGCAGCCTCTGATAGACAATCTCTATAGGAAATTAGCATCTTGGAAGAAGAATGTATTATCTTATGGAGGGAGACTGGTCCTGTTAAATTCAGTACTTACTTCAGTTCCTTTATACTATATGTCTTTTTATAAGCTACCTAAATGGCTTATTAAAGACATTGATAAAATCAGGAAACACTTCTTATGGACAGGAAAGACAGATTCTAATTCCTTTAAATGCCTCGTTAACTGGAAGAAAGTTTGTTTATCTAAAGATGAGGGAGGTCTAGGAGTTAAGGATATTTCCTTGTTCAATTGTTCTCTTCTATCCAAATGGCTATGGAAGTGTTTGGATAAACATTCAACATCTGGCAATTTTCTTCACCATCTTTATGTCCACAATGGCACTAATCTGCAGGCCACAGTCTTCAAGTCATCTAGCTCATCATTCTGGAATGATGTTTTATCTAACAAGGATGCTTTCTTTCATAACATAAAATGGTTGATTGGCTCTGGAGATAGTATAAGATTCTGGGAAGATAAATGGACTGGATACAGCAACTTAGCTAGTATTTTCCCTGAATCTTACAAGTTAGCCTTGTCCTCTAATGCATCTATTAGAAGCCAAGGTCTCTACATTGATAATGAGTGGCAGTGACATTTATTGATGAGAAGAAGTATTCTTCCTCGTGCTCAAGTAGAGAAAACTGATCTTCTGAATCTCATCAAAGACTTTCATGCTTCTAATAGCTGTGATCAACCTACATGGATTCTCACCTCTAACAGACAGTTCTCGGTCAAATCTTTTTACAATTTCCTTGTTAGGAGAGGAATTAAGAGTCCTTTATACAAAGTCATTTGGAATGCCATTATCCCCTCCAAAGTTCGCATTTTTCTCTGGCTTCTCTCTCTAAATAAAGTTCATACTAAAGAAATTCTTCAGCTTAAGGGCTGGTTTGGAGATTCTCTCTGTTCTTTTTGTGGACTTGATTTGGAAACCAGAGAAAATTTGTTCTTTTCTTGTCCTATATCCAGAAAAGTTTGGCAGCACTTCTTACACTACTTCTTACCTTTCAATTGGACTAATACTTTGGAGGAGCTTATGAATAGGATTGAAACTCTGCGAGGAATGGAAGGTTCACTTTGGAGAACCATTTTTGCTTCTGTTTGTTGGAGTTTATGGGCTTCGAGGAATAAGTGCATTTTTGACCAAATTCCGTTCTCTTTTAAGTCCATTATTAACTTCTCTATATCTTGTTTAAAGGACTGGACAGGCTCTGGTAATGGAGTGGCAGCTCGGAATATTCAAGCTAAACTGGAGAAAGACCCGATTAGCAGAATCACTTAACAGATTATATGTAATGGGACTATGAATGTCAGTTTTTTTGGAGATATGTACATAAGAACAGTTTTTGTATTTTTCTTGAGATTCTGTGGTTAGTGGACTATAGAAAATTTAGTTTCTTGTTACTATATATATGGCTGGCTTTGGTTCTTTCTTATATCTGTGTCAATGGTGAATGACGGCAAGGCCCTCTCTTCACCTTCATGGATGTTTGAAAGAAGAAAGTCATATATCACTAGTTCTGAGAAACTATCTTTTCTATCTTCCATTTCCTTGGATATACATCATATCCTTGTTTTGTAACTACTTTTTTGATTAATACAAATGACAGGGTATATCCCTTGTTTTTCTTCAAAAAAAAAAAAACTAATTAATCTCAGGTTTCATGATACGGCGAAAGGCAAGAAAACCGAATGCTATATTTTATGTTATGGCAGGGGATGACATACTTTGAATATAAATATTTTATATTACCATAGGTAGAGTTATTCGACTTGCAATTTGCGAACTGTGGGTTCAACTCCCAGCTCCAATTTCTTCAACTTGTTGATGAATAGCCAGCAGATCGTTGGAGACAGCTAGAAGTGGCAAACGGGTCGACCCGACCTGACCCGACACATATAGATATTGACCCACCCGACCCATCAAATAATTGGGTTAACCCGTTTATTTAACGGATTACTCATCAATTCAAGTGGAATTGTTTTATAATTTTTATATACTTAACATATAATCTATGGTCAAAAGTTTTATAGTCCTATATATCATTCATAGGTTTTGTACTGTTTAGAAGTTTAGATATTTTCAAGTTATTTTTTGTAAAATTTGAATTTTAGGGTTTTTTATAAATTTAAAAGGTCTAAGGTGTTTTCTGCAAATATCATTTTGTTAAAGGTTTTGTAAATTTTAAATTGATTAAATTTGAACTTTTGAGAATTTTTTAATTTTCAAATCTCTGAGGGTGTTTTCTACAAATTGTAAAATTTTCAAAGTGTTTTATGAAAATTATGGATTTTATATTGTTTATAAGTATTGATATTTTATTTTTTTAAAAAATAAGAATAAGGCAAGATGACCTATCAAAAGTATATTATAACTTATAGAAAGAGTTTGTACTGCTAATATCTGAGAGTGATTTCGATGGAAACAACCGGAGGGAAGAAGAGCGGACCTATGTCAACACTCTTCACAGGCTATTCACACTTCACAGCCAATATCTAAGAGTGATTTTGATGTAATTTATGAATTTAATAGTGCTTATAAGTATTGTTTTTATGGGTGTGTTTTACGATTTTTTTAGAAGTAAAAATAGGGCAATATGCCCTATTTTTTAGAAGTAAAAATAGGGCAATATGTCCTATCAAAAGTATATTATAACTTATTGAAAGAGTTTGCACGGCTAATATCTAAGAGTGTTTTTACAAATTTCGAATGTTAAGGGTTGAGAGATATATAGGTTAAAATTGAAGGGGTTGGCAGGTTGGTATGTTTATGACTCAATTAATAAATGAGTTTCTTTGGATTGATCCGTTTATAACCCGACCCATATAAAGTGACTCATACCTATTTATAAAGGATTGGTTATAAATTGCCACCCCTATGCATAGCAACATATATATACTAGTTGAGATGCACGTGCAATGCATGTAGTTAAATATCATGATTATTTAAATTGATAAAAATAGAATATAAACAAAACAAAGTTTTTTGTGGAATTGATCGTCAACTCAATAATTTCTCTCAAATAAAATATTATCATTGTTTCTTTCAACTCAGACTGTGATCACATGATCTATTATTTGTGAGTTATAAACACATTAATCTAGTACAACATCTCTGCTTATTAGTATCTTGATGTCTTCAAAAGGTGGGTGATCATTCAATTCACAAAGGAATTTCACGTATGAATTTACTTGCAATATGTCCATTAAACGTTTAGTTGTGGTTTTACTCATATTCATAATAACTTTTAGTTGTGGATTCACTCATATTTATATTATCTATTCTCATTCAATTTTATAGCTAATTCTCTGTATCATAAAAGTAAAACTAAAAGTATGAAGAATTATTTTCTTACGAAATTAGAGGAGGGAGATTATGATATACTTCGCCATGTGCTCTAAATATAAAAATTTCTTTTTTTTCTTTGATGTAAGGTCCCCATAAAATCTTGCCCAAAACGAC
>BQKN01057814.1:129476-201071 GCA_022839385.1 Asparagus kiusianus | reverse complement strand
CTTGGCCTTGCCAAGACACTCCTCGGGTGTTTCGAGCCTGCCGAGGTGTCCGCAGGTGTCCCGGTTCAGTCCGTTGTCCTGCCGTTGTCCCGCCGTTGACTCGCCGTTGACTCGCCGTTGACTTTTCGTCCGAACTCGGATTTGAGTGATTTCGGATGCGTTGGAATCGTGACGGCGAGTTTTGTAGGCCCCGATGGTTGGATTATCAGTGGGGTGATCGGGACATGGCGGGCGTTGGCCCAATTGCGGTGGTTGCGGGGTTTTCGGTCAATCCGTATCCCCGTGATTCTGACATTCTGTCGGCTCACGTAATCCGTTGGTTTGCTTCAGTCGCTCACCGGCGTCATTTGAGCTCTTGTGAACTGGGTAGCGTCGTTCGATCGTCGATCGTTAACACCGAGCTGTGAGTGGGGACCTATCGGCAATTTTCGATGCCTACATGTCTCACGTACGAGACAGCTTAAGACTGTTTCTTTTGATCTTTGGATGATTTCCTCTGCAACTTAGATATTGACGTTTATCGCCTTCTCCCCATCTTGTGCTGTGTGTGATGATCCAAAGGTAATTTTTTATGCCCACAGTCACCATTTTCGATCGGAGTGTTAATCGCATGGTAGAACAAAACTTGGCTATGATAGTTCCTGTGGGCACGTTGTCTTGATGAAGTGGATCAACAGGGGAATTTGGAGGAGATTAGTTATCAGAGGTGACTGTTAACATGATAAATTTTTGTGTGGACCCGTCATCCTATTAAAGGGGATCGACGAGTGAATGGACTATCTGAGGTGACTGTGAGCATGATAGTCTTGCGAAGCCAATTTATGACGAGCTTCAAATCATCATGACTCCATCAGAGAGAAGAAATTGAGGTAGAACATCGTTTCGTAGAGAACCGAGACTACCCCCACTCCAGTGAGAATTAGGATTCGAAGGGTAAAGACGCCTCATTTGACCTCGCAGGAGTTGAAGGATGAAATCCTCTGCTGACACATTGCCCATTTGAGCAGACTGTCTCTACTATGAATGGGTATGATGTTGTCGTCGGATGCAGGTCTTCTGGCGATTGATGCATACAAGCTTCATCGATTATCTTTGGTGGATAATAGCCAAGTATTCATGGTCTGTTCCAAAGTTTAGGTCCGAGTTGGCGAACTCATCAGTTGCTATCGTGGGCTTCTTATGCTTTGAAACATTGCATCTCTATTTTGATGAGGGTTTGGATGAGGAAGTGGTTTCCACTATCAAATTGAAATTGCTTCGGTCTTCACCTCCTTCAAATGCACATAGCTCTTTAGTATCCTTACGCTTGAGCAAGCTCTTGACTTGTTCTCCTTAGCAGATTAAGTCTTTCCACGAGCGAGCTATAGCAGTACCCATATTGGACTAAATGTTGATGAAGAGATTATTCTGGCACATCTCGATAAGAGTGGCCTCAAAAATCTAATCATGTGTATGTAGAGATCGATTCATGAACCTCTTGATAAAGTTGCTCACAGACTCTGTCTTCTTCTTCTTTACAGCTAGCAGGGTGGCTACAAATACTTCTTTATCATCATCAAACAATCTGACCATGAAGAGTCTTTCCATGTCCGTCCAGCAAGTGACCAATCTGTGGAACCATTCAAAAGCGACACCCTTTAGGGTACCAATGAATAGTCGAGTTATAATGGACTCATTCCCCACTATGTGTCTAGTTTACGCCTGGAAGTTGTAAATGTGTTGGATAGGAGAACCCTTGCCATTGAGCTGTATGAGGTCTAGTGGCTGAAATATCGTCGGGTAGGAGACTGTATCCCATTTGATCAGATATGTTCTGATAACCCCTAGTTGGTTCATGTGCTTCTAGAGCTTCAAGGTGTTGAGTTGACTTTGGAACTCGTCGAGTCTTTTGTCCCTTAGATTATGACCCGAAGATGATGCTCTTCCAGATAACTCGGAGGAGGAGTAAGAAGGAGTAGGCACCCGCTCTTTATACTTCGAGGATTTATGCGAAGCTCATGAAGTCTTCTATTTCTTCTTCTTCTTCTCACTTAGAAGTTGCCCCCATCATTTCCTTTAGGGAGTTGATGATTACTTGTTGCTCGTCGAGTCTCCGAGATATCTCGTTAAGGATTTTGGTCATGTACACATTTACGTGCTCGCCCTGAACTGAGATTGAGGCTTACGATGTTGCCACTGCTGAGAAATCATTGTCTTCATTATTCGAGACAGGTGCTAAGCACGTGTAGTCAAACAAAATGGCCACCCCCGTTTAGGAACGAGTGTGTTGGCGGATACTTTCACACTCAATAGCCTTGGACTTCCTTATCATATTGATAGTTGCGACGGGTAGCTCCACGTCATTAAATGATCATCTCTTTTGACGATTACATCTCTGGAAGAGACGTCTCAGCTTAGGAGACTGTTGAGAAAGCCTCCCGAACACTTATAGCTTTAGCACCTCGAAACATCGGTAATCAGTAGGTACCGCCTAGATAAGTCTCTCGCAATGGCATTGAGGGTTAGCCTTATGAAGAGTATGCTTGCGAATCAGATGATCCCTGAGATCCCCTGTAGATTAGTGGTGGTGAACCCCAGTGTTAGAAAGACCAGTCGAGAATTCGAGTGAATGAGGCTCAAAAGAGCCGACATGAGGACACCTAGGAAATTCCCTAAGTGTCGGATCCAGCTGACCTCACAGAGATAGGCGAGGTCTAGAATGTGGGCGAGCTCCAGCCAACTGCAGGCGAGCTCCAGCATTTGGACGACCTTAAGTCGACTGCTAGTGAGGTCTGGAATTTGGGTGCCCTTCAGCCGACTGCTGGCGAGGTTTGGAATTCGGGCGAGCCTCAGCGGACTACTAGCGAGCTCTGGACTTTGGATGAGCCAAAGCTGACTGCCGGTAAGCTCGAGCCGTCTGTTTGTTCAGATGAGGTGTGCCCGTTGTGTGAAGTTCATCATGGTGAGGCTTGTCTGTTGGACGAGCTTGAATGTGTTAGAAAGCTCGCATGTGTTGGCGAGCTTTAGCCTGGTAAAGCTTGCCTGTTGGGCGAACATGGTGCAGTGCGCTGGTCTGGCGAGCTGCTGCTTCGCCTTTCTGAGGAAGGTCAGCTTGTGGATGAAACTAGGCCGTTAGGTGAGCTTAGTGAAGCCCTCTTGAATTGGCGGGCTCGCCCAATTTGAGCGGTTCGCAAAAATTGAGAACCTTGCTCATAGAGTGCAGTTCGTGGGGCTCGCCAAGATTGCTAGGCTCGCCTGAAACACCATGTTTGCTAATTTTAGGAACTTTACATTTTGCCTTAGATCTCTTCAGGCCGTCACAGGAGACGAGGGCTCGGCGGGTGAGAGCTTATCGTCATTGTTGCTTGGTTCTTTTGGAGAGCGGGACTCATGTTGATGGCGAAGGCATGGTCATCTACCTAAACCGCGGTCTCCTCTTGCACGGGGGGCTGCATGAATTTCTTAGCAACACAACAAGCAGCCCTTTGGCTAGCTTGGTTGGCTCTCGGTTCGGCCTTAGTTGTCGGCTCGGCCTTAGCTGGCTTAGGGGAGTAGGACCCCCTGTTGTAGCTCAGGTAGAGCTCTCGGGCATAGTTGCCTCGGCTTCTTGGGTCGGGCCACATGCGTGCTCCGTAACACTTGCGAGACGTATTTGTGATGGGACATAAATATGTACCAAAAGTTACAAGTGCACAACTAATCAAGTTATAGTATAAAAAATTATCGATCCCACGAGGAAGGTGTTTGTAGGAGAAAATTAGATTCAGTTCTTATGTTGTGTGCGTGACAATTGGGAGTGATAAAAATTATGATTGTGGAGAGATATGAGTTGTGAGAGGGATTATGTGTAAATAAGCATAAATGTTGATTGAGAGTTATGTGATAAAGAATAAATGTAATCAACAAGGCAAGAAAGAAAAATGAATAAGATCAAGAAACAAATAAGAGAAAAATCAAGAATGAAAAGAAAGTTCAAGAAAGTCAAGATGGAGGATTCAATTAAGATATGAGGAATCTAGAATTGAATCCACTAGCTAATCTCAATTTCAAAATACGAACTGTTCTCTTTTTATCATATTTCACTTTAGATTTATTAAGCATAGATTATCAAATCATTTAATGAAAGTATAACCTATCAAATTATCATCTAAAAAAAACTAAAATTCATCACTATCAAACTATTTTTTATGGTTTAGAGATATTCTTATACTATTTCGGTTGGGCTCATGTGATGATCATTCTCATACTTCTTCTGTGCATATTCTATTCTTGTACTATTTCAATTATTTGCCTGTTTTGTACCTTCACCTACTTGTTGACTCTGCCATAGAGATAGTAACTGTGATAGTAAAACATGTCGTTGCATAGTGTTGGTGCTTGGTAGGTTTAACAATCCAGATTTTACCATAGACTGTAGCCTTTTGTGAATCCTAGGACGTCACAGGATCGTTTGTGTTTATAAGGATAACTTAATGCAAACTAATAATTAATGTTTTACAACAGAGGAGAAGGGAAGGCCCGTCTTGTTTAACATGGGTTCTTCAGTAGTGGTAGGATGCCTCCCTTGATGCTTATGTCGAATTTGCTTCTCTTGGACGATACGATCGACGTCACGGTTGGAGATTTAGTACTCAGTAGAAACTCCGGTGTGATTGGGTTCGAGTCTATCCGAGGCCAAACAAGTCCTTGTGCTTGCGGGCCGACTGCTTGGAGAGAGCTACTATGTAGGAGCTTGCAAAGCGCGTAAGAGGCTCAAGTCTAAGAGCTCAGACGAGTCTGCAAAGGGCTACTATGCAAGAGTCTGCAAAGATCTTGAGAGCCTCAAGTTTAAGAGGTCAGACGAGTCTCCTTCAACAAGGGAGCATTTAGAAAATGAGTCAAGGTTAAACATTTAGAAGTTGGATGATTAGCCAGCCTAAACCAAGTAGCCAGTCAACCCCCTGAACGTTGGTCCAATATGGCTTTAAATAGGCAAGGGATAGCATGGGCATCCCTTGATTTGTGGGATTTGACAAATAGGGTGGTCCTGCTAGCCGCCCTAGCTATGGGATGTGACCACCTAGGGGATCCTGTCAGCCGTCCTATTCTTATAACCATTAATGGCTATTTGTAGAATAAGAGAGTTCTGGCCAATCTCGTGATGACCATGCCTAGGTGAGGAGCGCTATGCTTTCCCCCTTGATGTGACTATGGGATATGACCATTGATGTGACTATTCCCATACCCCAAGTAGGTAGTTGACAAGTGTGTTGGCATGCTTGGGGCTGTTAGGTGAGCTTAGCCTTCAGGCAAGCTCATGTCTAAGGCGAGCTCGAGCCTACATGCAAGCTTTAGCTCAAGCGGGCAAGTTCATAAAACAGGCAAGTATGACTCATGCTGGAAGTCAACTTTGGGAGGGAGACTGACACTGCCCTTTGAGTCGACACGAAGGGGTATCGTCATGAGTTCTTGGTGAGTTAACTTTGATCAGGAGATTGGAACCGCCTTTCGAGTCGACACGAAGGGGTGTCGTCCTATGGTCTTAGCGAGTCGACTTCGATCGGGAGACTAGCACCACCCTTCGAGTCGACACGAAGGGGTGTTAGACCTTAGAGGGGAGTGATTAGGGTCTTATGCTAATCTAATCCGATTTTATGCTAATTAAAACTAATTAATAAATTATTCTTACAAAATAGATATATAATATGTTATAAGCAAGAATAAGCAATATGAACAAAGGGATATATCCTAGCAATGAGAAATATGGTGAAATATATGCAAGGATATATAAACAACACAAGGGTAAACAAGCTAAACTAAAGATATAATTGTGATGGGGCAATATAAACAATGCAAACACATAATATGATCACGGAGTTCTGACTTTCCGTCCTATGTCTCCGATCCCAACTCCCGGGGAGAAATCCACTATCACAACCAGGTTTTCTACTCTTACCTGAACAACGTTTACACCTCACGCTCAGTTTTTTAGCTAACTAAAAACTTTATAATCACCACTCTTGCAATCCCACTCTACACCCTCTTAAGTGTTGGACCTAGACATGTCTCCCTCAAGTGCTTGGATACAACCTCTCCCTAGGTTTGTCAATCGACGCCACTCATCTTGGGACGATCCCCGACTTACACCACACACTTCTCTCAGTGTACAAGTGTAGTATAAAGTGAACCTCACAATAAGCATAATACAACAAATGATTATTCTCTAATATGGATAAGAACACAATGTAAGGTCACACTCAATTGTTATAACTCTCACCAACCCAAATATACTATGTATGAAAATACGATAAGCTCAAGTCGGTGTGTGTAAACAAAGAGTGAAACAAATCAACTAAACTCAATTAAAATCTAGCATAAAGAAATTATGAACAAAACAATAAATAGTTAGAAATAGAGTTTAGAAAACTTCTCTAAAATAAGAGTGGAGGGATGTAGATTGAAGCCCAAATAAGATTGATGATCTCCTTAAACTCTTGTGAAATTCTCTTCACAAACGAACTCTTAAACACTCTTTTAAACAAACTCAAAACAAACTTAAACCCTTGTTAAACTCTTGTTTAGAAACTTCTTAGGGTGTTTGGAAGATGAGAGCAATAGGGTATATATAGCCTCCCAAAATCTCAACCAAAAACCCAACAGAGAAGACTAAAAAGCCCATATAAAACAACTGTAGAAAATAGCCGTTGGAAGCCAACGGATACTTCGACGGTCGACCGTGAAATTTTCGTGGTCGACTGTGAGGCATATTCAAACTTGAGAAAAATTCCAGAGAAAGCTACGGTCGATCGTAGCGGTCGACCGTGGAAACTAAGGACTGACAGTCAACCGTCACAGTCGACCGCGAAAGTTTCTGCTGGCTCCTGAGGGAAAAACATAGGCGTGGTCGACCATGACTGTCGACCGCGAACTGATACATAAAAATACAGGTTTGAAATTTTGAAACCCTGTTTAAAAATATCAAACAAGTTCCAAAAATTGTAAAACTTAAGAAAATGATTGTAGACATGATAATACACATGCAAAAAGGACCTCCCAAATAAAAAATATCATAATTTTACAAAATAGTCCAAAACATGAATATGTGAACATATGAGTTTTGACATTTTAGCTTAACCATGTTTTAAAACATTACAAAATGATTATATAGACTTAATAAAAGATGTATATGATTGTTATTAAGTCCATAAACAAATAAAACAATATTTTTACAAAATTACATATTTTGCAAACATTTCAAAAGTAAATATGATTTCATTGAACTAAATAAAACTGATATGATGAAATCATATATATGCATGTAAATATGAAACAAAAATATGTTTTCTAATTATATTCAATTGTTTCATATTAAAACTTGAAAACTATCAAACCAAAACATATATGTATAGATATAACTATATATATATACATACAAAATTAAATTGTGACCGTGTGTATATGATTGAGCTTAAAGTACTAACACACATAATATAAAACCTAAAACTTAATATAACCAAACTTGTGATCTTCAACCAAGCTCTATCTTGGTTCACTTGCGGATGAAGCTTGAATTTGAATCTTTAACTTTGAATTGTGTAGGCTTCACTCCACAATTCCGCCAACCTCCGTTGGATATGATCGTGAATGCCCAATTCTATCTATCCTCCAACATATTATTTGTCTATAATAAATTACAAAATATAAACACTAGACAAACAATATTAGATATAAATTGTTTGTTAAATCATCATCAAAACAAGAAGGCTAACAATCTCCCCCTTTTTGATGATGACAAACAATTTACAAAAAGGATATATGCATGAAAGGAAATGAATATATAAATTATAATTCACATGCATATAAACAACGAAATATATACTCACAATGTTTCTCCCCCTTTGACAACATCAAAAAGGAGAACCAAAAGAATTAAGAGAGCAAAAGCTCCCCCTACATATAAGTATGTGTGAGAATAACACATAGAAAGATATAGGGATTGCTCCCCCTATCAAAATACCTTAATGAATATATGCAATAAATGCTAAGGCATACATATGTGAGCAAGCAAGATGAAAAAAATATGCTAAACATATCTCACATACAAAAAGACAATGAGAACACATATACATATGTCAATATGATATTAGTGTCTCATTAACACAAAAAAATATAAAAACCATATAAAAGAATAGATTTATGAAAACAAAAGAAGAGGAACATGAGAATCATGCAAAAAGTTTTCAAATGAAAACAAATCAACCAAATAAAATCATAAATCAAATTTTAAGTCCAAGAGCAATGTTTGATCAATAAATAGAAATTTTTTTGTAGAACTTGATCAAACCACATATGGAATACATTATAAGGCACATATAGATGATCCATAAGCACAAACACATAAATATCATCATATAAGTAAAGTATAATGAATTCAAAGAAACAAATCAAAATAAGATTTTTGACAAAATGCAAGAGAAGTAACAATTTATCAAGCTCTTAAGCTTGTAACAACCCATATAGGGACTTTTAGTACCCGGTAAACAAGATTTGAGAATAAACACCCAATAAATCCGGAGGGTTATATAAACACAAACCTCTCATCAAAACAAAACCAATAATCATGAAAATAAAAGAGTATGACCAATAAGAAGAATTGTTTTCATGTTCAAAAGTTTAAAGTATAATTTTTAAAACCAAGAAAAGTAAAAAGGAAAACACTAAAATACTTGATCTTAAAAATCAAATTTGTTTTGGGACCTAAGAATTCTTGGTAACAATAGATTTAGGGACATGATCCCTATCTTTTAAGCTCGAAGCCCTAGGGTTATAAACCCGTTTGGGCACATGCGGTGCACTAACACTATCAAAACAAAAATTACTCAAGTGACCCTTCTTATTGTAATAAGTGCAATGGAAAGTAGACATTTGCTTATGTTGACCAAACGGTTGTGCATGGGACTCATTTGCAAAAATAGGTTTATCTTGGAAATTATTTTGCAAACGAGAAACTCTCCTCAAATCAAAATAAAATTTGGTCAAATGACCAAAACGATCACAATGATCACACTTAAACTTCTATGGTCTTTTAAAATTATTTGGCAAAAGTGAAATCTTTTTCAAATCAAAGCAAAACTTTGCCAAATGGCCAAATCGACCACATTGATCACTTTTAAACACATGTGCATGTTTACGATGAGCATGATGAGTTTGTGCATGTTCATGTGCATGTGATGAAGAAGCCTTATAAGATGCACAAGAAGCATTAGTCTTAGAAGATTTGTGTGCATCATAGCAAAATTTAGCAATATGGCCTTTCCGACTGCAAATTGAACATTTGTAAATTTTGCTATAAATATATGCATAGAGAGTGTTGGTTTTGAAAGAATTAACACGAGACTTTGCACATAAGTCCATAAGTTTCTTATTATTAACAATGCATGTTTTAAGAGTTAAATGTAAAGATGAAATGTGATTTTTAACAATATTCAAGTCATCATTAGACATATGTGCATTAACATTAGAAGTAGAACATAAATAGTTATTTGTAAATGAAGCAACTTTATTTTTCGTGTTCCCTACTTCTAATATGGCATTATCTTTTTCATGAGTTAAACTAGCAACATTTGAGATTAAAAAATCATGAATAGTTTCAAACTTAGAAGCTAATAACTCATGATCGGATTTTAATGCAACATGCTTGCTTTGTAATTCAATAAAATCTTTGTGCAATTTGATATAGACATGCAATAATTTTTTACTAGCACGAGCAAGTTTATCACTAGATAAATCATTAATGGATTCGAACTCGTAAACCTCACTAGGGCTATCGCCTAGTGACCGTGTGCATGAAATTGAACCTCTACATGAACTAGAAGCGGAATCCTCCAAAGCTTGTCGGATCGCCTCTAAATTCCCTTGATGTGCTTCTATAAGTTTCCACAATGTTTAAGCACTATTAAAAGAATCAAGCTTGTTAGAAAAAGATGAATCGAACGCATTATGTAAAAATTCTAACAAGAGATTGTTTATAGTAAACATTTGATGATCATTTTTATTCCACTTGGATTTCTCTGAAATGGGCACAATATAAGCATCATCTATAATTTCCCATAAATCAAAGTGTCTAGATTGAACAAAAAGTTTAAATCTAATATTCCATTGGGTATAGGAAAAAAATCTAATCTAGTAGCAATATTGATGACATAACCTAAACTAGGTGTACCGTGCATATCCATAATGTATATATGTGCAAGCAAGATAATAATAAAATCACAAAACTAGATTAGTACAAAAAAGATAACTTGGATCTTTAACTCAAGGTGATTAGACCTTAAATCAAAGAGCACCAAGCTCTGATACTAATTGTTAGACCCTAGAGGGGAGGTGATTAGGGTCTTATGCTAATTTAATCTGATTTTATGTTAATTAAAACTAATTAATAAATTATTCTTGCAAGATAGATATACAATATGTTACAAACAAGAATAAGCAATATGAACAAAGGGATATATCCTAACAATAAGATATATTGTGAATAATATGCAAGGATATATAAACAACACAAGAGTAAACAATCTAATCTAAAGATATAATTGTGATGGAGCAATATAAACAATTCAAACACATAACATGATCACGTAGTTCGGACCTTCCGTCCTACGTCTCTGCTCCCCACTCCCGGAGAGAAATTCACTATCACAACCGGGTTTTCTACGCTTACCCGAACAACGTTTACATCTCACACTCGGTTTTTTAGTTAACCGAAAACTTTACAATCACCACTCTTGCAATCCCACTCTACACCCTCTTAAGTGTTGGACCTAGACGTGTCTCCCTCAAGTGCTCGGATACAACCTCTCCCTAAGTTCGTCAACCGACGCTACTCCTCTTGGGACGATCCCCGACTTACACCACACACTTCTCTCGGTGCACTAGTGTATTACAAAGTGAATCTCATAATAAGCACAATATACTATGTATGAAAATATACTATATATGAAAATACGATAAGCTCACATTCAATTGTTACAACTCTCACCAACCCAAATATACTATGTATGAAAATACGATAAGCTCAAGTGGGTGTGTGTAAACAATGAGTGAAAAAAATCAACTAAACTCAATTAAAATCTAGCATAAAAAAATTATGAACAAAACAATAAATAGCTAGAAATAGAGTTTAGAAAACTTCTCTAAAACAAGAATGGAGGGATGTAGATTAAAGCCTAAATAAGATTAATGATCTCCTCAAATTCTTGTGAAATTCTCTTCACAAACAAACTCTTTAACACTCTTTTAAACAAACTCAAAACAAACTTAAACCCTTGTTAAACTATTGTCTAAAAATTTCTTAGATTGTTTGGAAGATGAGAGAAATAGGGTATATATAGCCTCCCAAAATCTCACCCAAAAACTCAACAGAGAAGACTAAAAAGCCCATAGAAAACAACTGCAAAAAATAGTCGTTGGAAGACAACAGATACTTCAGCGGTCAACCGTGAAATTCTCACGGTCGACCGCGAGGCATATTCAAACCTGAGAAAACTTCTAGACAAAGCTATAGTCAACCGTAGTGGTCGACCGCGAACTGATACATAAAAATACAGGTTTGACGACTGTTCTAAGGATATTAGAATGCTCGGAATGGATCAGGTCGTTCAGAGACATACGAGTGTGACGACTGATTGGACAATGCTATTTGTGAGAATGATGGTGTCGGCTATCTGAGGTGATCGTTAACCTGATATGATTGTCACGATTGGAGCAACTTTGAGGACCTACCATCCTATTGAAGAGGATTGGTAAGTTAATTTTGTTATAGGTATAGTGTTAATGTGACATGATTATCGCGATCGGATCAACTTTAAGGATCTACCATCCTATTGAAGAGGATTGATAAGTTAATTTTGTCAGAGGTGTAGTGTTAACATGACAGTGAGAGTGGTCTCATCGTCCTATTAGAGAGGATCGATGGGGAAAATTTTGAGGAGACTATCAGAGGTAATAGTTAAATTGATAGTTTTATAAAATCCATCCTCCAGTTGAATAGGAGTAATGGAGAAATGACTATCAGAGGTGGTAGTTAATTTGATAGTTCTTGGGACCTTTCATCTTATTAGAAAGGGTTGGCGAGGGAACTTAGCTTTGGTTGAACTGCTGGTGGGTTTGACCAGGTTGGAGATGTGGGAGCATTTTAATCTCATGCACTAGTTGGAGGGTTTTAATCATTCTAGACATGATTAAACAGCCACAACGGGAGGTCCTTAAACATTCTTTTCATGATTAAAGTAGATTACTCGGATGGTTGGTTTTCATCTAGAATAATCAGCTTATTTCGGGTTATCCTTAAGAATATCATGTGTAGTATTCTTCAGAAACTTTCCGTCAAAGGTAGGGAGCAGTTTAGCCTCGTATACCAGTTGGAGGTTGTTGGGTTATCTTTAAGAATATCATGTATAATATTCTCCCGGAACTTTGCGTCAAAGGTAGGGAACATTTTAGCTTGGTATACCAGTTGGAGGTTAGGGAAACAGTTTATACTCATATACTTGTCGGAGTAATAAGAGAAGTAGTTTATACTCGTATACTTGTCGGAGTAATAAGAGAAGCAGTTTATACTCATATACTTGTCGGAGTAATAAGAGAAGTAGTTTATACTCGTATACTTATCGGAGTATAGGAGCAGTTTGGCCTCATGCACTAGTTAGAGGGAGAAAGTCATTCATTGACACAGGAATGAGTATAACGATATTGATTGGAATAGTGACCATCGCATAGTAAGTCAATGTTTTCGTCGAAAATTGTCTTCATTATGGAATCCATAAAACTTCAGTCGTTTATAATGAATTACACAATAAATAAACAAAATTATAATTTCTCAGAAAATAACACAGGAACCATTTATCGACTTCTGCTTTTGTAGGGATTCTGCCTGTGCCGAGGGTGCGTTAGCCTGTGGACCACCAAATCACACATTCTGATTGAATCGTGAAGGCCTTGGATAATCTTCCTTCGTTTAGAAGCAAGAATAAAATTAGTGAATATCTTATTGAAGTAAGATGAATACTCTTCTCAAGATCAAGTCAAAGCTTCGATCTCAAGGATTCACCAAAAGCCTTTTTGAAGTTTGTAAGGAATGAAGACTCTCTCTCTCTTGCTCAAATTCACCAAAAGCTCAAGTCTTTCTGCTCTATTTACTCTCTGTGCTCGGATCCCTGTCAGTAATAGTCCTTAGGGGGGTATTTATAGCCCCTAGGAAAGTTTAACTAAAAATAAAACGTCATGGGGGATTTATGCTTGCGAGACAGTTGGGACTGTCTCGGCGGCCGAGACAGTTAGGACTGTCTCGGTGGCCAAGACAGTTGTGACTCTCTCGGCAATCGAGACAGTTATGACTGTCTCGAAAAGCTTGAACTGCCTAGCAGTTTCTTCTGTAACCACCCTCCCATGTTTTAAACTCTGTTATTTTGGTAGTTATCGACGTGATTCTCACCCACAACGTCTCCCATGTTCTTTAACAGTTAACGGCCACGTGTCATGCATTTGCTTCAGTAGTTTCTGGACCCTTTATAACTGTCTCGCGTGCAAGATAGTCATCACTATCTCGCTTGTCAGATAGTCAACATTGTCTCGTGTGCGAGATAGTCATCACTATCTCGCGTGCGAGATAGCTTAAGACTATTTCTTTTGATCTTTGGATGATTTTCTCTACAACTTAGATGGTGATGTTTATCGCCTTCTCCCCATCTTGAGCTGTGTGTGATGATCCATAGGCAATTTTTTATGCTCACAGATACCCCCTCCAAAGTATTTCAGTCCTAATATTTTATAGAGGAGTCTGGAATACTTTGGATATGATGCACTTCTACTTCGATTCATTGACTTCTCCATATTTCAGTCTATTCAGTTGTTGTTGAATAACTAAAATTTCCCGGTGTTACGTTTATCGCTTGACCGTTGTCGAAATCTTAAACTGAAGCTAGTGTATTGATTTCTGAATTAGCTCATGTTGTTGGGTTAACGATGAATTGCTCATCCTGTTCAGAATGAATTAGCAGGGATTTTCCTTTGACTTGGAATTGATCTGCACCTTGTTTTGATAGAGACATAGTTTATACTCGTATGTTAATTGGAGTCTACACAGTTTAGGCTCTTAAGGTGTTGGAGCATGGAGAATCAGTTTATACTCGTATACTCTTTAAATTTTTGTATGTGTTGTACGTGGGTCGAGGTTGATCAAATACCACCAAACTGCACATTTTGTCCGAGACAGTCATCACTGTCTCATGCAGCGAGATAGTGTTGACTATCTCGCTCGGCGAGATAGTGTCTACTGTCTCACGCGGTGAGACAGTATCGACTGTCTCACGTGGCGAGATAGTATCGACTGTCTTGCGTGACGAGACAGTGTCTTGGATAGTCGAGACTATCTCGGACAATCGAGTAGGTGGTATAAAACCCCGACTTAGGGTTTTCCCGTGGTTTTAATGTCGATTTTTTAGAGATTTTTCGGTGATTTTCGCAAGTTTTTCGGCCTCTTCTTGTTTTCTATGTCCTTGATTTGGGTAGGGCTCTTGTTTGTTGGGGGATCCCACTCAAAGTTTGAAGGATTTCTGCAGGTTTTTTCTTCCTCCAATTTTGTTCTCGAATTTTAACTTTCTTTACTTTTCCTTCATGCATGCACTCCTTTGGGCGTATTTGGTGATCTATTTGTCTATTCTAATCCCAAAACCCTAACTTTCTTGTAAGATTTTGATGGGGATTATATGTTCATTATGTCGCCGAGGAGATCCCGAGTTTCCCGAAGCCAGACTGCTGAGAGGGTTGATCCTGCTGCTGCTTCTTACAGGGGTACATTCCTTTCACTCTTTTACGAATTTAAATATCGCATTTTGTCATCTTTATATGTATTTTATCCGTTTTCATATATAAACCCTCGTTTGTCATCCTTTGAGATGCATTCGAGAACAACCTGTATAATCCTTTGAGGGGATCAACGCTGGAAAGTGTTTGTTTTGCTTTGATAAGACACACTTCAGAGTATATAGAGGTGATTTTATGTTATCCCACGTCTTTTTAAAGGCTCCGATATGCCGTTATAATGCTCGCGCATAGTAATGTATATCCCCTTTTATACGTGTGGTAAATAAAAATCGTCACACCTGTTACGAGATGGTGATTCTATCTTATGGAATAAGATATTCCTCTTTCTCTAAAATTTTAGGACCATCCTTACACCATTTATGTGTATTTCTTCCTTTTCAGTCCATTTTCCTTCTGTAATCTTCCCTGCTAGTGAGGTCACGGGTCAAAGTAGTGCCACCCATTCTTATTATGAGGGAATCCCGTTAGTCGAGTTAGTCCCCCAGTTCAACTCGGATTATAATGAGGAAACAATGGAGATTCTGCGATGAGGTGATTGTCGTGTCCTACGACGGTTGATCACTGACGCAACTTTGATTTCAGAGCAAGACTCAAATCTGTGTGTGAGGAAGCTAGATTTCTTGTTTGGTGATTCTGTAAAGGATCCAGAGGTTATTTCCTGCAAATCTGCACAGTGGTTGCATGGGAGTGGGTCGATATTTCTTGTATCTACCCTGGATTCCTCAGGATCGTTCCCTTTTGAAGTTCAGAAATCTGGCCGTCGGTCGAGAAATGTTTTGGAGACTGACGAAAAACCACGAATGTGTCCACTGTGGTTTTATAGGTATAGAAGCCTTCACCCCGGGTTCTAGAGACAAACCTACTTTGCGAAGACTTCATCCTGATATTTTATGTTAGGATAACTTGCCCTAAAATGAGAAGGCGGCAAAGGCAAGCACTGTAAAAAATCTGTTGGCTGTGTTGGGAAGAGAACTCCCCTTTAAGAAGTTCAGATGCTATGGGTGGGTCCACTATTTTGGATACAAATGGTGGATGAGAATGACTCGATATGTATTGAACCGTTAGGGGCGAGAATTAGCGGAGCTAGGGTTGTCAGTTCCTATTCGCGCTAGCATGTATGGTCTACAGATTAGCATCGACCATTTCTTTGCTTTGTTCGAGATTTATGATCCTAACACCAATACTTTCTTCACCAAGAACGGGGAGCTCGAACTGCCATTACATGAGATGATGAAGGTATTGGGATTGCCTATGAGTGATGTTCCGTACCAAAAATTCTTCCCCACGGTCAGTCAGTTGAATAGGATGAAGGATCGGTCGGCTGTGACCTATGATACCTTATTGGAGATGACATGCCATTACCATATAGCTATGGCCGAAATGGAGACTAAAGCTAAGAAGAGATCTCCCCAGATCAGCTTGAAGCAATTCGTGGATTATCGGTTTAAGAATCTTGAGAGTCGTTCAGACGCTATGTGTGAACTATCTCCCTTGACTCCAGATAAGATCAACTGATTGTTGGAGAGAACAAATGCACAGTCCTACCCCTCCCGTTCATAAGACGACTTTCCTCACGGCACCAAGTTTCGTTCTTATTTGTGGCAGGCTGGTGTTAAGATCAACCCAAGAAGTGTGTCGTGCCCTATCAACCCTCCGATGCAATGCCGATTGACGTGTTATATCCGGCCACTCAATTAGCCATAGGTCGTAGATTGTCCCTCCTTCCTACAATGGTAGCTGATATCCACAGTGGGCTACGATAATTAGCTATTGTATTCACTCAAAAGGGGAAGAAGCCCTCTGGCGTGATCTCTGTACCGAAGCTAGAGTTACCGTACACTTATTTGATGACCTGGTTGGTACTTCATCGGCCAAATTTGATGAGGGCTCTTAAGACGGTGGATCCAAGCCTCCCTATGTTGCAGACTCTTGAGGGTTGTAAGTGGGTCGCATGTCAATGGCCAGAAGTATCCAGGCAATTTAAAGTCAACAAGTGTTGGGAGTTTTTTCTTGCTTCCCTCAATTCTCCGAGACTTATAATACGACTCTGTTGGATGCTGAAGAACCAAGGTAGGACCGCACGGTATTAGATGTCGGCTGCTTTAGATGGCTGATGAACATCCGACCAAGTTATCTGGTATTCAGGGTGAAGGATGTCTGTTGTATTAAGCCTTATTTTTTATTCCGGTTTCCTCGTCAATTCGGCTATGGTCAACTGTATATCGGCAATCCGAACCATCAACTTAGAGTTCGAGGTGGACTTATAGATAGGGCAAGAGCTTGGTTTTGGAGCATCGTTGATTGTACGAATGCTGAGTTTGATCTCCCTTTGGAGGTGCCTCTTCTGTAGATGACCTTCCTTAACTGTAAGTGGATGATAGTAGCTAATGCCGTCACTTGAAAGAGGAGGATATCTGAATTAGAGGAAGAGATAGCCTCTCAGCGTGCAACAGAAGTAGTTCGTGAAACTGTGCTTTTACATAAAGGGAAAGATGCCGCCGAGCCTTCCAGAAAGCGGAAAGAACCTGCCGTTCGGCTGATAGTGAAGAGTAATTTAAGACTAATGAGACTGAAACTTCCAAGGAGGAGGATGAGTCTGGATCAAGTTCTGAAGAAACAGGAGAAGAGGTTGGCGAAAAAGATGAAGAAGAAACGACTAGTCTCCCGCATTCTTTCTTCGAAAGAGGGTATGTAAACCCTTCCATTGCTCACATGACTCATCATGCTGATCCAGCTCAACCACAAGACGCTCCAAAAGGACAGAAGGAGAGGGTCATTATGATATATCCCAATCGAATGACGGTAGAGGTCCTTAGTGGAGATGAAGAGGAAGAGGAAGATACAATGCCTCTCTCTCATAGACAATGATCTCAGTCTTCAACTCAAGCTCAAGCTCAAATTCCTACAAGAACTGAATTACGTACCAAGTATTGTCATGAAAAATCTGAGGTTCAAAGTGAAGCGCATCCACTAAAAAGAAGGAAGAAGGTCGCATCTCGACCACGTATTCCCCTTCCTGCTTTAGAGGAAACATCTGCCCACCGTGTTCATTCAGATGAACAAGGTAACGATTCATCCTTATTTTCATTTTAATGTTCTCATATTTCTTAACACTTGTATTCATCCTGTACTCGATTCTCACAGGGAGTCAAGAAGAATGAGAGATTCATGCTGGCGTTGCTTCTCCTAGTGCTATGGACACTGAGGAACCCAACTTTGTTCAACAAATGCACGACGCGATAGATGATGACTCTGCTAGAATTCAAGCAACTTCTAACATTGATCCATCAGCTCCCAGCATAGGTACGGGTATTTCTCTATTTGGAGGGCAATTCCGAGAGATGAATAAGTTAGAATGCGTACCTCTCCTAATGACCTGTGCACTTTATCTCCTTTTAGTTAAACTAAAAGATGCTGGTACAAGTAGTGGAGTTATTGAATCCACCACGGTCATTGAAGGTAAAGTTGAGCTCCATTTTGTGTAGGTTTATACAAGTATGTATGTTGTTTATGATTTAGCATGTCCTATAGGTGGCACAGTGAATGAACTAACTAAAGAAGATGTTAGACCCTAGAGGGGGGGTGATTAGGGTCTTATGCTAATCTAATCCGATTTTATACCAATTAAAACTAATTAACAAGTTATCCTAGCAAGTATGAAATACAACAATATATATGAGCTAGGATGAGCAATATGATCAAAGGTAAATATCCTAGCAATGAGATATACTATGAGATATATGCAAGGATATATAATTAACACAAGGGTAAACAATCTAAACTAGATAGTGAGTAATATAATCAACAAGCAATATTCAAAGGCGATATAAGATATGAACATAAAAATAAGTGCGCCAATGCAATCACAAACAAACGATATGATTACGGAATTTAGTCGCCACGACCTACGTCTCCGCTCCTCACCTCGAGCAGATCTCCACTATCATAACCGAGTTTTTTACGTTTACCCGAACAATGTTTATACCTCACAATACGGTTTTCTAGTTTACCGAAAACTCTACAACTAACACACTCTTGTAATCCCACTCTACACCCTCTCAAGTGTTGAACTAGACGTGTCTCCCTCAAGTGCTCGGATACAACCTCTCCCTAGGTTCATCAACTGACGCCACTCCTCTTGTGACAATCCCCGACTCGCGCCACACACTTTTCTCGGTGTACAAGTGTATTACAAAGTGAATCTCACAATAAGCATAATATAATAAATGATTTGTTCTCTAATATGGATGAGAACACAATGAAGGCTCACACTCAATTATTACAATTATCACCAACCCAAATATACTATATATGAAAATACAATAAGCTCAATGTGGGTGTGTGTAACAATGAGATATAAATCAAAACTAAACTTAAATAGCAAATTAGCAATAATAAGAATATGAAAATCAATAATAATATTGCTAGAGAAAAGAGTTAGAAAACTTCTCTATAAACACAAAGAGAGGATGAGAAGATATTTAAGATGAACTCCTCAAGAGATGATGCAAGCTCCTCTTTGTAAAAGCAAAACCCAAAAACAAACTAAACAAACTGTAAAACCCTCTTAAACTTGTTTAAAACTTTCTCCAATTCTCTGTAGGTAGAAAGGGGTTGAGGGGTTTTTATAGGAAGAGAAACCAACAGCCAACACCCCAAACAAAACAACAAAAATCCTAGAAAATCAGGAATACGAATCTGTACAAAAAGAGCCGTTGGGGTGAATGGCAGTCGACCGTAAAAAACTCGCGGTCAACCGCGAGCCATCTAAGAAACCTAGAAAACTTCTAGAGACTTACACGGCCGACCGTGGTGCTCGACCATGGGAATTTTCGAGCTGACGGTTAACCGTGGTGGTCGACCGTGAAAGTTTCTGCAGCCCACTCAATAAAAGACACAGGCGCGGTCGACTGTGGCGGTCGACCGCAAACTGATATATGAAATGACAGATTTTGAGACTTTAAAAATATGTTAAAAATAACAAATGAAGTCCAAAAATAATGAAACTTTAGGAAATGTATATAAACATGTAAATGAATATGTTACAAAAATAATTTTCCAAATTGCATTTCATATTTGTGAAAAATCATCATTTTGCAAAATAGTCCAAAACATGAAAATGTAAACACAATAGTTTTGACATTTTAGCTTAACCATGTTTTGAAACATTACAAAAAGATTTTGTAGACTTAATAAAAGATGTATAAGATTATTGTTAAGTCTATAACCCAAGAAAATAATATTTTCACACATACAATAGAAAATGAAACATATGAGTATGTATATGAAAATATATTTGTTTCATATCTAAGTAGTTAAACCAAATCACAAAAATAAATATGAAATATGTAATTTCATATTTATAAACACGAAAGCCAAAACTTGTGTTGTATATATATATGACTACATATATATATAAAGAAACCAATAAATTATGTGTGTATATGATATTGAGCTTAACGTACTTAACACACATAATATAACACCAAAACTAAATTACCCAAGCTTAATGAAGGTCTTCAATGAGCTCAACTTGGTACACTTGCGGATGAAGTTTGAACTTGAATCTTTAACTTTAAATTGCATAGGCTTCACTCCACAATTCCGCCAACCTCCATTTGATATGATCGTTATGGCGCAATTCCATCCAACCTCCAACGTGTTGTTTGTCTATAATAAATAGAACACTAGACAAACAACATTAGAAGTAAATTGTTTGTTAAACATCATCAAAACAAGAAGGCCAACAGAAGAAACCACTCATGCTGCTGAGGTCGAGGATCTTAACGAGCACAACCTCAATCATGATCTTTCATAGGACGACCATCAGCATATCTCCGATTTATTATCAGGGAAGACTCCTGGTACAGCTACAGGACCAACCGTTGGAGTTGGTTCAATTGTAGCGGGTTCCTCTAAAAGTAAGTCTTTTATTCCATAATCCCCATTGTCTCTTTGCCACTTATCTTTAGATAAGCGTATAAGTATTTGAATTATAGGACTAATTGTTGAGACTGATGTTACTATAGTTGTTGGAACGTCTGATCAGTTCGAGGATCGTGACTTCTCGTTGTTGGCAGGAATCAAAGCCGACACTCAATAATCAGTTATTGAGTCTCAGCCTCTCACTCCTTTAGACCCAATAATGATAGAAGCTACTGCCATCGTCCATATTAGTCCTGTCACAACAAATGCGAGACCAACCGAAGAAGTTGGTACACTAACAGCTGTTGCATCTAAAGTTAGTGAATTTTATCAGTTGCTTGTTTTAAACTTCTGATTAATATTCCAGCATACTCATTGTGTTTTTCTTGATTACAAAATCTTTACTCCTTCCCTCTGAGAATTTCATAGATTCAGATCCGACACTGACGAAGGTCCTAGCTACTCCGTCAACCGATGTAGCGGGTACGTCGACGGTAGATGTTCCTAAGACCATCTCAGCTACTCGAGAAGCTGAATTGGTATCCTTGGTGTGAGAAAGCCATGTTGAAGGTTCTCTTATTAGACTTGATACATTTCGGTTTACCATTACTTTTGGATTATAAGTCTCGAATATTAATTCAACTTATTATTTCGGGTACTTATTTTCTTCTGTCTTTATTGCAGCGTCTTCTTTATCATTGTCCGTGTCTATCCAGGCATTGATATTAGACGAAGACCCTGAAAAGGCCGTTATCTGCTCTGATCTTCAAAGCTTCATCTTTTTTTTGAAAAACTATGATCGACCAAATTATCCTCAAAGGATCACCTTTCGAGAATTTTAGAAGATATCTCGACCGTCATGTATTATGGATTAGAGAAGAATGATATGCTGAATTGGTCGATTCGATCGAGGCTTACTTAGTCGACCTTAAGCAACATGTCGAATATTTGAGGGATCTTCGTACCAGCGGTGCACTTGATTATATTGCTTCTCAAATGGACTCAAGGTTACAGGTGTGGCGCGATTCTCAAAAATCAGCTGAATCCGAGCTTCAAAAGTTAAAAGCTCGTATTAGTCAGATCAGGGTGAGCATTGCCAAGAAGACACAAGCCAAGATTGACCTGCATCAGGATTTAGAGTCAGGTCAAGCGGAGATAGCCTGCTTGAAGGAGCAACTTGCGAAGGTTGAGGATGCTCAGGAGATTTTGGAATCCGATTTGGCGGAAGTAACTCAAGTCAAGGCGAACATGTTTTAACAACTAGATCTTCAAGACAAGATACTCACTGAAAAAGAACAAGAGGCCGCCAAGCATCAAAATGTTGACGAAGAAACTTTTAAAGCTAACTTGATAGCCGAGTTTGAACAGGCTTATACGGAAAAGCTCTCCAAATTTGAAGATAAAATTTGTCATTATAAGCTGTTGTAATCTTGAGAACATTATTATTTTTTTATATTCTCATTTTCTTCGTAGTTTTGTTTGAATGCTTTTGATGAATAAAGTGAACTCTTTTGCTTATTGACTATTTATCATGATTACTTCTTCTTGTTTGGAACAAATAATCATAATACTTATAGGATTTTTGGCAAATCCCCAGCCATCAACGGATTTGATGTGGCTTTACCGACTACCGTTTGAATCGGGGTAGTATGTGAATTGTCTAAATCCGTTTCCCATATCATGTTATGCTAAAAGAATTAAACTCTCTTAGGTTTTGAACTACAATGTTGAATATGTAGGTTACATGTGTTAGATGTAGGCTTATCTCTAATAAAGGATCGAGATAACGTCCCCGATGCATGAATGACATGGATTTTGAAATATAAGTAGGTTACATTTTCTTGGTAGAAAAATAAAACCAAAATCAGAGAGAGAAAATTTTATATTCTATCTCATCTATCTCCTGGTCTCTTTTTTGTTTGGTAGAGATGAACCCGAAATCGGAGAAGAAGAATTTTATATTCTATCTCCTTGTCTCTTTTTGTTGGTAGAGATGAACCCGAATCGGAGAGAAAGAATTTTATATTCTATCTCCCAGTCTAAAGGAAACTCAAAGTGTGGTCTCCACTTAGAGAATCTAGATAGGTTTGAATAATCCTAACTGTCATAAGGTTTGATTTCTCGATTTGAAAGTAGACATCTCGTTCGTGAAAAGAATCGAGATGGAATTTTAGCTGTGGCCATAACTGTAGGAATGTTTGACTAGGTGGGAGTTGAGACAATTTTACCTTTTATTAGGCTTAATTGTTCAAATGGAATTGTGCCCTTTTCGTTTGTCGAAAAGGAATCTCAGTTTTGGAAATGAACCTCTTGTTCATGAAAGGAATCGAGAGGGGATTTTGGTTTTGGTCCTAACCGTAGGAAGGTTTGACCAAGTGAAAGTTTGAAAGGTTTTAATCTATGAAGGATTTTAGTAGACCCACCGTCAATTTACCTTATCGGTGAGGGATTTGGTAGTGAAGGGTTGTGAATCATTGAGTACTCCACAATTACATCGTGGAGATCTCGTGAGGAAAGATCGACTATATGCAGTCGTTGAACCTCGTTTCAGTGAAGTAATCACATTGGTAGATTCTTAATCATTTTGGAAATAATTGGATAACCACAGTGAAAGAGTCTTAATCATTCTCATAATAATTAAGAAGGAATTATTCAGATGATCAGTTTCTATCTAGGGCAATCAACTGATCTTGGGTTATCCTCAAAAATACCCTGTATAGTATTCTCTAGGAATTTCCCATTTAAATAGATTATCCTGAACAAACTAAGGGTAGTATTTCTTTAGGAACTTCCCATTTATCGGCATCACGAGTTTGTTGCCATCCTGGGTGATCAGGCGATATGTACCGTTTGAATGGACTGTTTCTATTACAAACGGCCCTTCCTATTTTGGTTGAAATTTTCCTTTCTTCTTAGAATTGAGAATCATGGGTCTCCGAACGGTAAGAACCAGGTCTCCTTCTTGAAGCTTCGTTGTCGGACTCTTTTATCAAAAGCCCGAGAAATTCTATCCTGATAAAACTCGATTTGTTGCTGAGCTTCCAATCGCTTTTTATCTAACAACTCTAACTCTTCAAGGCATTTTTGATGTCATTCTTCCATTGTCATTCCCGTTACGAGAGCGATGTGGAGAGAGGGAATTTGTATTTCAAAAGGAAGGACAGTTTCGCATCCATATACTAGAGAATATGGAGTTGATCCGGTTGGCGTACGGACAGTGGTACGATAAACCCACAGAGCTTCACCAAGTTTTTCATTCCAGTCTCTTTTATTGACTCTTATCAATTTTGATAAATGTAGACAATAAAAATTGCCTTTATCCCTATCAGAGAAGTTCAGAACAAGATTGCCAAAACCTCACCCGAAAGAGCAAGAAAAAAGGGAAAACGTTGATATCTCTCAAACCGTAAATAATTTGGAAAAACAAAGGGGGTAAACCCCTTTTGGAGGTTTGGTTGACCCCGTCTCGTTGAGATAGTCGATTTTCATATATAATTCGTCAAATTCCGACTTACAGTTTGAAAGTTATGGCCTGTTCTTCGATGCATATTTTGAAGCTTGCCTAAAGGATGAAGCTCGCCTGAAAGAGGTGAAGGCCGCCTATAAGGAAGTCTACCTACAAGGCTATAGCTCACCTGAACATTGGAGCTCGCCTGAAGTAAGCGAAGTTCGCCCGCACCGCTTCGCCTACGAGGTTCGCCCACATAACCTCGCCTGAAGGATAGCTCGCCAGATAGCATTGAAGCTCGCCTATAGGCTCGAGCTCACCTGAAGGTCAAGCTCGCCTGCATGGCCTCACCTATAAGGCTTGCCTGCATCTCCTCACCTATGAGGATCGCCTACAGCTCTAGTTCGCCTGTTCGCCTGCATGCTTGACTCGCCCGCACAGGTCAAGCTCGCATGAACATTCAGCTTGCTTATGAGCTCACTTGCAAGCTCACCAAACTCGCCAGTTCGCCGAAACCGCCCACTTAGGGTATGGGAATAGTCACATCAATGGTCATATCCCACAGCTAGGGAAAGCATGGCGCTCCTCACCTAGGCTAGGCATGGCCAGAACCCTCCTAATAGCCATTGATGGCTACGAAAAATGGGGCGGCTGGCGGGCTATAAGAATAGGACGGCTTGCAGGACCCCCTAGGTGGTCACATCCTACGACTAGGAAGAATGGTATACTTGTGGTCAAATCCCACAAATCAAGGGATGGCCCATGCCATCCCATGCCTATTTAAGGCCACCTTCAGACAACGTGAACGGGGTTGATTGGCTGTTGCTTGCTTAAGCTAGCTAATCTTCCAAAGTTTGAACCTTGGCTCATTTGCTAAAGGCTCCCTCATTTGAAAAGACTCGTCTGAACTCCCAGACTTGAGGCTCTTAGGCTCTTTGCAAGCTAGTGCATGGTAGCTCTTTACAAACTCGTCTGAACTCCTAGACTTGAGGCTCTTAGGCTCTTTTCATAACTTTCGCACTGTAGCATCCTCTCCTAGCTTCGGGTCCTAATCACCATCAAACTCGGAAACTCGAACTCGACTAGCACGAGCTTCTACTACGTACTGAAGTTCACCAGCAACCTCAGTCGAATCATCCAAGGGAAGTAGACTCGGTGCGAGAACCGAGCGAGGCATCCTATCGCTACCAAAGTCCCTACGTTAAACAAGGAGGGCCTTCCCTCCGTTTCTGTTATAATTTTGAATCATTAGTTTGTAATAAGTTATTCTTATTAATACAAACTATACACTCATTTTGGGAGATCAAAATTTATACCTACAGAAGATGGCGACCACAGTGGGAGAAACCATTCATTCAGATGAATTGGTGGTGGCGCAGTTCGACGAAGTTGCAGAAGGGACTATCATCGAGTCCCTCTTCATCGAGTTCGATCAAACGAAATATGAAGAATACTTGTCTTCGACTTCCTCTTGTGGCAAAATGTCATGCAAACACCAAAAGGTTATGCATGTAAGTTAGTCCAAGCAAATCGAGAGCCTTACCCGAGTAATCGCTGGGGGTGCCATTCCCCCCAATGCGATTGATGCCAAGGACGAACGCTATGTTCCTAATTCTGGCGAACTACGTCAATCAGGTGAGCCCTCTTACTCAGACGGGATTCGCTCCATTGGCATATTGCCCAAATCTCGCAAACTTAACAATTCAGGTGAAGTTCCCAATTGTTGTGAGCTTCGTAAATCAGGCAAACTCAACAGTTCAAATGAAGTTTATCAAGCTCGCTTGATAGCCCTAGCCCACCCGCAAGTTCAAATAGGCAGACTTCACCAAGCTCGCCTGACGGCCTAAGTTCACAAGATGGCTGAACTTTGCCAACAAACCCGAGCTCCCCTAACAGCATGACTTCATTCGCAAGCCGACCTTTGTAAGAAAGGCAAAGCTGCAGCTTGCCCAACAAGCGAACCTTGATAGGCCGAACCTCGCCAGACTGAGCCTCGTCGACAGATGCAAGCTCGCTAACAGATGCAAGCTCGCCCAACAGGCGAACCTCGCTTGACTGAGCCTCACCGATGAGCTCAAGTATTCCAAACAGGCGGACCTCGACAAGCTTGCCTAACAGCTCGACCCCATCTGCAATAAGTGATAGATCGCCAAACAGGCAATCCTTGCCTGCAAGAACTGGAGGTTGAACCTCGCCAATAGGCTCAAGGTCGCCGACCACGCGAACCTCGCCTGAATGAACAGATGGCTGAACTTCAACAACAGGCCTTGCTTGTCTAGGCAAGGTCGCCTGAGTTCAACGCTTGGGAAATTTCCTAAGTGTTCCCATTTGGACTCCCCTGAGTCTCCTTCATTTGAGCGCCAGCTGTCATCTAAGGCTCAGACTCGCCTTGAACCTTGCCTGAACGATCAGTCGGCTCGACCTTGCCAGCAACCGGCTGAAGGTCGCCCAAATGCTCGAGCCTACCTGTAGTCCACTAGAGCTCGCCGACATTCCGGACCTCGCCTATCTCAACACGGTCGGTTAGATCCGACACTTAGGGAATTTCCGCAGTGTCCTTGATACGGGTGTATCTTCTCTTCAGGAGCTTAACGATCCTTATGGGAGCTTGAGGATAGGTTATTCTCATGGTATCTTGAGAATAGTGTAGAGGAGTCGTGGACAGAGTTGTTGGAAGCAGCAAAGTCGAAGGATTCGTCGAAGCACGAGAAAAACAGTTTTACTATTTCACGGTCAACCGCGAGTGTCACGGCGGTCGACAGCGAATGTGCACAGCTCTGAGGATTTGGTTGAACTGAGTCACGATCGATCGCGATGGGTGCGGCGGTCGACGGTCAAAACCCTATAACCCTGACTGCTCTCTATCATTAGTTACGGTCGACCGCAATGGATTCGGTGGTCGACTACCAAAACCCTATAACTTATTTAAGTCTCGGGTGTTGGTCACGGTCGACCGCGCCTGGCTCTGCAGTCAACCGTGAGTCTGGTTTGGGCCTGGGCTGGTTTTCCTGTACTGTTTAGGATTTCTATTTTGTATAAATAGAAACACGACTTTTCTAGGGTAGATTACTTAGATTGTAATCAGAAAAGAGATCAGGGAGGTTGTTCTTTGATCTAGAGAGATTGTGAGAGAGAGAATTATAATCCAATTGATTCTCATAATCTAGAGAAGGTATTTTCCTTTGCCTAAATTATTATATTGTGTTCTTTTGTCGTTTTCTTCTCATAATCTAGAGATTGTGAGAGAGAGAATTGTAATCCAATTGATTCTCATAATCTAGAGATGGGGAGACTGAGATTGTCAAGACTGTTGGACATCAAGGGGGTAAGAATAATTATCAAAATCTGAAGATTGACTTCAAGGTTGAGATTCCTGTTTATGATGGGAGTATCATTGTGGAGAAGGTTGATGATTGGATAGAACGTATGGAGATGTATTTCACTCTCTACGGATATTCGTCCAAGGAGAAGAGAGTGTTCACGACGTTGAAGCTTTCGGGGCATGCATTGACGTGGTGAAAATCCTATTGCAAACAGGAGAAGAAGGCGGTGTCGTAGAGCAAGTTCAAGGAGCTACTTCGGAAACACTTCTATCCAGTGGGCTTCCTTGAGGAGCGTTGGTACAAGTGGTGTGGCTTGTGCCAAAAGTTTAATCAGACCGTTCAGGAGTACACGACGGAGTTCCAGCAGCAAGAGATGGTTCTAAATATCACAATAGAGGAATACTCCATCTTCATGAAGTACTTGGTGGGTCTGAATAACTACATCTGGAAAGAGATGAAGCTATTTTCGGTTGAGACGATCGTAGAGGCGAGCGTGAAGGCCATTGCCATTGAGGGCAGGCAAAAGAAGGGCAACGAGACAAAGGGGGATTCTAAACCATCAGGGAGCAAGATGGGTAGCTCTCAATCTAAGGAGGAGAAGAAGAAGGGTGACTCGGGGAAGGCAGGATTGACGTGCAATCACTATAAACAGACAGAGCACGTGACTGATCGTTGCTGGGATAAGTATCCTCATCTGAAGTCAAAAAGGTTGAAGAAGAAGGAGGAGAAGAAGGCTTACGTGATAGCACAGGGTCCGAAGGAGGTTCCAGGGATGATGAACCCAACAGCAGTCTCAACCTTATGGAGGGGAAGGAAGCCACTAAAGAAGATGATGACCCGAGGGAGAAGCTCTTTGTTCTGAAGTTGCAGGTCAAGACCAGTTTGGTGGATGCTATTGTAGATACAGGGAGTCAAAAAAATCTGATATCTGAGGCATTAGTGCAGAAGCTGGGATTGAAGACGGTGAAGCATCCGAAGCCCTATCCGTTAGGGTGGATTCAGAAGGAGGTGGGATTGAGTGTGGTGAATTAATGTTCATTCAGATTTGCACTTCATGAGTCGTATATTGATGAGGTCACATGCGATATGGTTTCGTTGGATGTTTGCCAAGTTATTTTGGGCAATCCTTATTTGTGGGATAGATACGCAGTATATGATCGGCAGACCCAAAAGTATACGTTCACTAAGGATGGCGAGCAATACATTTTTCGTTTAGCATCTCTTCCACAATAGACGAGATTGGTGACGGTGGCTCAGGCTAAGAGGTTGGTGAATACGGGCAGGAAGTTTGTTTTTTGTTCATTCGGCCTTATGAAGAGCAGCTGAGTAGGATATGCTTGTCCACCTTGAGCAAGCTTCAGGAGGGAGATATTGACAGGTTAAAGGCCAAGTATGCGGACTTGTTTTCGGAGATCACGGGACTACCACCATGTCGAGTTGTAGAGCATGAGATTATGTTGACCGGGGAGAGTCCCTTGCCAAACATAGGCCTATACCGCACATCAATACAGGAGTCCAAGGAGATCAAGAAGCAGGTCCAGGAGCTCTTGGAGATGGGAGTGATTGTGCCGAGTTGTTCACCTTGCGGGTCGCCAGTGTTATTGGTGCCCAAAAAGGATGGAGGCTGGTGCATGTGCTTAGATTACCAGGTGCTCAACAAGATATCCATCAAGAATCGCTACCCATTGCCGCAGATTGATGATCTTATAGACCAGTTGGAGGGAGCGAGGTTTTTCACGAAGCTGGATTTGAAATCTGGTTACCATCAGGTGAGGATTCGGGAGGAAGACACTTGAAAGACGGCGTTCAAGACCAAGCAAGGCCTTTTCGAGTGGTTGGTGATGCCGTTATGATTGTGCAACACTCCAGCTACCTTTATGAGGCTTATGAATGATTTGTTGCGACCTTTTATAGAGGATTTTATGATAGTTTACCTTGATGATATCTTGGTGTACAGCAGGACTTGGGAGGAGCATCTCGTTCATGTTGAGAGGGTATTTGAAGTGTTGCAGGATGGACAGCTAAGCTCAACGGGAAGAAGTACGAGTTTAGGAAGGACGAGTTGGTGTATCTCGGCTTCATCGTAGGGAAGGGCCAGCAGAGGATAGATCCAGGCAAGGTGGAGATGATCACGAAGTGGCCAACGCCGAAGACAGTGACTGAGGTGAGGAGCTTCATGGGTGCTTGCCAGTATTTGCGCAAGTTCATTCGACATTTTTCGACTTATGCGGCACCGTTACACAGCCTCACAAAGGCTAAAGTTTAGTTCGAGTGGGGAAGGACGCATGAGGAGGATTTTCAGTTGCTAAAAAGGAAAATCTCGAAGGCACCGGTGTTAGCATTGCCGAATTTGCAGCGGACTTTTGAGGTGGAGACGGACGCGTCTAGTTATACGATGGGCGCGGTGTTAATTCAGGATGGGAAGCCAGTGGAATACCATTTTGAGAAGTTTTCGGGTGCTATTGCGAACTACCCGACCTATGACAAGGAGTTCTACGCACTTTATCAAGCGATTAAGCATTGGAGGGTGTACTTGTTAGGGAAGGAGGTGGTCGTGCACTCGGATTACAAGCCGTTAGAGTTCTTACATGCCCAGACAAAGCTACAGCAGGTACGACACAAAAAGTGGATGTCTTATTTGATTGCTTTCAACATCATTATCAGGTACAAGAAGGGGGTGACAAACAAGTTGGCCGATATGTAATCTCGTCCGCCGGTAAGGTCTTTATTGGTGGCGACGCGTATTCAGCCCTTGGTTCCTTTGGAATATGTACAGCTGTATACATCAAGTAAAGACTTCTGTAGTGTGTTCGAGCAGGCGAAGGCTGGTTAAAGAGGGGAGTATGCAGTTGGAGAGGATTGCTTGTTGTATCGTGGGACATCACTATGCATTCCGGAGGATGGCGATAGGTTACAGTGGATTCGGGAAGCACATACCTCACGTGTGCAAGGGCATTTTGGCATTCAGAATACGTTTCTCAATCTACGACGACATGTGTTTTGGCCACGGATACTTGATGATGTGACCAAGTATGTTGGAGGGTGTAAGTTATGCTGTATTTCGAAGCCTTCTAACAGGAAGAGGGGATTGTACCTACCATTACCGGTTCCTTCCAGGCTGTGGGAGAGCATCTCCATGGATTTTCTAGGAGGGTTGCCGACTACGAAGCGTGGGCATGACTATTTGTACGTTATGGTGGACCGTTTCAGCAAGATGGTGATATTGATTCCTTATAAGAAGACCGTGACGGGAGCAGGTGCAGCGCAGTTATTCTTCGAGCATGTGTGGAAGTACTTTGGGTTGCTGAGTTCGATTATTTTGGATCAGGATAGCTAGTTTCTTGGGCATTTTTAGGATTCTTTGTGGATTTTGATGGACACTAGATTGAAGAAGAGCACGGCCTTTCATCCACAAACAGACGGACAAACGGAGGTAGTCAACGGGACTATGGTACACATGTTGTGGGGGTATAATTCTAGGCATCCTAAGACTTAGGATTAGAGTTTACCAAATTTGCAGTTTGCTTTTAGTCGGGCGATTCATGGATCTTCCGGAAAGTCACCGTTTGAGACTTGCTACGGATTTTTACCGCCAAGCCTGTTCGATGTTGTGTTTTCGTGTGAAACCACAGTGGACGGCAAGGAGGGAAGTGAACGACAACGTGCTCAGTGATTTCTCGAGAAGATTACAAATATTCACGCCACGGTTGAAGCTCAATTAAAGAAATCACAAGCTAAATACAAGGCGAAACATGATCAACATCAGGTTCCTTGTAATTTTGGCAAAGGCTGTATGCTATGGCTTAAATTGAGTAAGGAGAGGCTGAAAGGAGAGGGAAAGAAGTTGAAGCCTATTCGTTATGGTCCGTTTCGGATTCTCAATCAGATTGGCGACAACGCTTTTCGATTAGACTTACCGCCTTACTTAGGCATGTATTCGATGATCAATGCCGAGTATTTGAAGTTGTTTGAGCCTCCATTGTTGGATGATGAAGGTGATGACAAAGTGGTCTTACCGCATGTTGAAGACTTGTGGTTTGATAGAGAGGAGCCGTTGAAAGTATATTGCATTTTAGAACGAAAGACGACCACGACGAGGCAGAGAACGAAGGAGTCGTTTCTCATTGGACGTCAAGGTCAGGTTCCTACTAAGGCAAAGTGGTTCAACAGAGAAGGAGGGGCTCGCGAGTTCCCTCAGCTGAAGTTCTAACTTGAATGAGACTTCAAGTTCCTAAAGGGGGGACCCATGATACGTGTGTATCTTCTCTTCGGGAGCTTAGCCATCCTCATGGGAGCTTGAGGATAGGTGATTCTCATGGTATCTTGAGAATAGTGTAGAGAAGTCATGGACAGAGTTGTTGGAAGAAGCAAAGTCGAATGATTCGTCGGAACACAAGAAAAATAGTTATACTTTTTCACGGTCGACCGCGAGTGTAACGACGGTCGATCGCGAACGTTCACAGCTCTGAGGATTCGGTTGAACTAAGTCATGGTAGACCGCGATGGGTGCGGCGGTCGACCGCCAAAACCCTATAACCTATACTGCTCTCTGTCGTTAGTTACGGTCGACCGCGATGGATTCGGCGGTCGACCGCCAAAACCCTGTAACTTATTTAAGTCTCGGCTGTTGGCCGCGGTCAACCGTACCTGGCTCTACGGTGGATCGTGAGTTGGGTTTTGGGCCTGGACTGGTTTTCCTGCACTGTTTAGGGTTTCTATTTTGTATAAATAGAAACACAACTTTTCTAGGGTAGATTACTCAGATTGTAATCAGAAAAGAGATCAGGGGGGTTGTTCTTTGATCTAGAGAGATTGTGAGAGAGAGAATCATAATCCAATTGATTCTCATAATCTAGAGAAGGTATTTTTCTTCGTCCAAATTATTATATTGTGTTCTTCTATCGTTTTCTTCTCAACCCACTCTTGATAATTCCGTGATCAAGAGTGCTCGCTCAGCGACTCGTACCAGTCCTCATATCGGCTCCCTTAAGCCTCCTTCATGCGACTTCACGTCTCATCCTTCCAACGCTGGGGGTTATTGTTAGACCCTAGAGGTGGGTGATTAGGGTCTTATGCTAATCTAATCCGATTAAAATGCTAATTAAAATTACTTAACAAATATATTCTTGCAAAATAGATATACGAGAGATATAAGCAAGAATAAGCAATATGAACAACAAGATATATCCTAACAAAGAGATATAGGCAATGTATGTGCAAGGATATAAAACTAACACAAGGTGATATATCCTACCAAATAGATATACAATATGATATATGCAAGGATATGTAAACTAACACAAGGGTAAACAATATGAACTAGATAGTGGATCATATAAATAATGAGCTAATGACAATGGCGATAAAAAATATAAACACAAGTATAAATAAATGCCAAAGCACACTCAAACACAAGATATGATCACAGAGTTCGGACCTTCCATCCTACGTCTCCATTCCCCACTCCCGGGGAGAAATCCACTATCACAACCCGGTTTGGAAATCGGAACTTCTACACACTCGGTTTACAAGTTTACCAAAAACTCTCACACAACAAACACTGTGCAATCACACTCTACACCCACACAAGTGTTGGACCTAGCCGAGTCTCCCTCAAGTGCTCGGTTACAACCTCTCCCTAGGTTCGTCAACCGATGCCACTCCTATTGGAACGATCCCCGACTATCACCACACACTCCTCACTCGGTGTACAAATGTATTACAAAGTGAATCTCACAATTAGGCTCAATACAATAATTCTTTATTCTCTACTATGGATGAGAATACAATGAAAGCTCACACTCAAAGTTACAACTCTCACAACCACAAATATATTATGTATGCAAATACAATAAGCTCAAAGTGGGTGTGTGTAACAATGAGATAAATTAAATCTAAACTCAATATAAAACTAGCTTTAATAGAAATGATAGTCAACTAATAATTATAAATAAAAGCTAGAGTTGAGTTTAGGAAAACTTCTCTAGATCAAGATGGAGAGATAGAGATTGAAGCCCAAACAAGAAGATGATCTCCTCCACTTGTGAATACCAAAAACAGCTTTAAACCAAACTCAAACCAACCATAAACCCTTGTTAAAAACTTTTTAAACTTGTTTAAAACACTCCCATGGTTCATGAAATAGAAGGGGGTTTAGGGGTTTATATAGGAAGAGAAACTAACAGCCAAAACAACAAACAAATTAACAAAAATCCCAGAAAAATAGGAACTAGATTCTGTACCCAATATGACCGTTGGGAGTTCGGCGGTCGACTGAAAATATTCACGGTCGACCACGAACCAGATCTCACACTGAGAAAACAAGCAGGAACTTCGTTGGTCGACCGGTGCGGTCGACCGATGGAAATTTCGAGCTCTCGGTCGACTGGTGCGGTCGACCGACAAACTCTCTGCTACCCACTAACAAATGAACAATTGAACGGTCGGCCGGTGCGGTCGACCGAAAACTTATATAACAGAAAAACTGGTTCTGAATGCTATTTATCTGATTTTAAAACCCTGTTTAAAAATATCAAATAAATTCTAAAAAATATAAAACTTTGGAGAATGATTGTAGACATAATAATAAACATGCTATAACAACTGGTTTCGAAAAAGGACTTTCCAAATAAAAATATCATTATTTTGTAAAATAGTCCAAAACACGAAAATGTAAACATATGAATTTTGACATATAGGCTAAACCATGTTTTGAAACTTTGCATAATGATTATATAGACTTAATAAAGTATGTATATGATTATTGTTAAGTCCAAAAACTAAGAATATAATATTTTTACAAAATTGCATATTCTATGCAATAAATAGCAAAACACAATAGTAAATATGAAACAAGTGATTTCATATTTATAAACATGAAAACCAAAACTTGTATGTATATATATAACTATATATATACAAAACCAAAACGTGTATGTGTGTATATGATTGAGCTTAACGTACTTAACACACATAATATAAATCCTAAACTACATTACCCAATCAATCTTGATCTTCAATTAAGCTTGACTTGGTACACTCTTCGGAGGAAGCTTAAACTTGGATCTTCAACTTGAATTGCATAGGCTTCAACCACTATTCCACCAACCTCCTTTGGATATGATCATTGAAGCTCTATTCCATCCATCCTCCAACTTCGTTGTTTGTCTATAATAAATAAGAAAATACAAATACTAGATAAACAACATTAGAAGTAAATTGTTTGTTAAACATCATCAAAACTAGAAGGCCAACAACCTCCCCCTTTTTAATGATGACAAACAATTTACAAAAAGTAATATATGCATGAATGGAAATGAATATATAAATTATAATTCACATGCCTATAAACAAGGAAATGTATACTCACAATATTTCTCTCCCTTTGACAACATCAAAAAGGGGACAAAATAATTAAGAGAGCGAAAGCTCCCCCTATCAATAAGCATAGGTGAGTATCAAACAAGTATAGGGAATGCTCCCCCTATCAAAAAGCCATATAGAATATAAGCAATAAAAGATCATGGCAAACATGTGAGCAAGCATAGATGGAAAAAATGCTAAACACAACTCACATACATAAAGACAATGAGAACACAAATGAGTATATCAATATGAAGAATAGTGTCTCATATCAAAGTACATAAAAACATGTGTAAAAGTAGATTTATGAAATCAAAAGAGAAGGAACATGAGAGTCATGCAAAAAGTTTTCAAATGAAAACAAATCAACCAAATGAAATCATAAAACAAAATTTAAATCATAAAACCAAATCATTATTGATTTTTAAAAAATCAAGAGAGGCAATTATATCTAGTTATTGAGCTAGTATCAACCCATGTAAACATTTTAGCATCTGGTAAACAAGATTTGGGAATAAACACCCAATAAATCCGGAGGGTTATATAAATGCAAACCTCTCATCAAAGCAATACCAATAATCATGAAAACAAAAGAATTTAACCAATAAAAGGAATTGTTTTCATAAAGTTTAAAAAACATTTTTCAAAACCAAGAAAGAGAAAAATAAAAACACTAAAATTCTTGGTTTAAAAATTATTTTGGCACCTAAGCATTCTTGGTGCCGGATTGTTTAGGGACATGACCCCTATCAATAAAGCTCAAAGCCATAGGGTTATGAACCCTCTTAGGCATATGTGATGCACGAGATCGGTCATAGCAATAATCACTCAAATGACCCTTCCGATTGCAATATGTACAATGGAAAGGAAGCATTTGCTTATGTTGACCATTAAAAGGTGCACGTGGAACATTTGCAAATAAAGATGGTCTTTTAAGATTATTTTGCAAATGAGAAACATTTTGAAATAATGGTGGTCTACTTGAAATATTTTGCGATTTAGAAACTTTTTGCAAATCAAAACAAAACTTAGCTAAATGACCAACTCTACCACAAAAATCACAATGATACACAAGAGCATGCTTATGATGAGAAATAGGTGCATGTGTGTGTACATGTGATGAAGTAACTTGATGAGATGCACAAGAAGGATTAATATTCTTATGTTTTTGTGCATCATAGCAAAATTTAGCTAAATGGCCTTTACGACCACAAATGGAGCACTTGTAAACTTTGCTATACAAGTGTGCATGGTGTGTAGGTGATTTTGTAGTACTAGATTTAGCACACTTGTTAATAAGTTTCTTATGGTTATCAATGCATGTTTTTAAAGTTGAATCTAAAGATGAAATGCTTTTATTCATAAGATTCAAATCATCATTTTTAGGCACATATACATTTTTAGAAGTAGAACATAAATAGTCATTTATAAAAGAAGAAGTATCATTTTGTATGTTTTCTACTTCTAATATGGCATTATTTCTTTTATGAGTTAACTTGGCAAAGTTTGAAAGCAAAGAATCATGATCCAATTTTAATTTTTTATTGTTTTCTTTAAGGATCATATTTTCATTAGAAATAGTATCAAACTTAGAAGTTAAAGACTGATGATCGGATTTTAAAATTATATGCTTGCTTTGTAAATTAATGAAATCATTTTGTAATTTCTTGTAGGCATGCAATCATTTATCACTAGCACATGCAAGTTCATCATTAGGTAAATCATTAATAGATTTAAACTCGCAAACCTCACTAGGGCTATTGCCTAGTGCACGTGTGCATGAAACTCCTTTAGAACTTCAAGCGGGATCCTCCAAAGCTTGTCGGATCGCCTCCAAGTCTCCTTGATGTGCTTCAATAAATTTCCATAAGGTGTAAACACTATCAAAATGAACAAAGTTGTTAGACATAGATGAGTTAAAAGCATTTAGCAAATATTCTAACAAAATGTTGTTCATAGTAAACATTCGATGATCATTTTTATTCCACCTGGATTTCTCCAAAATGGGCACAATATAAGCATCATCTATAATTTCCTATAAATCAAAATGTTTAGATCTAACAAATAGCTTAAATCTAACACACTATTAGGCATAGGGGAAATTATCTAATCTAGGAGCAACACTAGAATCATAGCCTAAACAAGATGCATCATTCATATCCATAAATTATAAAAATATGCAAGCAAGATGCAAATGCAATCAAAATAAGATTAGCACAATAAAATAACTTGGATCTTTAACTCAAGACGATTAGACCTTAAATCAAAGAGTACCAAGCTCTGATACCAATTGTTAGACCCTAGAGGGGGGGTGATTAGGGTCTTATGCTAATCTAATCCGATTAAAATACCAATTAAAATTACTTAATAAATATATTCTTGCAAGATAGATATACGAGAGATATAAGCAAGAATAAGCAATATGAACAACAAGATATCCTAACAAAGAGATATAAGCAATGTATGTGCAAGGATATAACACTAACACAAGATGATATATCCTACCAAATAGATATACAATATGATTTATGCAAGGATATGTAAACTAACACAAGGGTAAACAATATGAACTAGATAGTGGATCATATAAATAATGAGCTAATGACAATGGCGATAAGAACTATAAACACAAGTATAAATAAACGCCAAAGCACACTCAAACACAAGATATGATCACGGAGTTTGGACCTTCCATCCTACGTCTCCGCTCCCCCACTCCCGGGGAGAAATCCACTATCACAACCCGGTTTGGAAGCCGGAACTTCTACACACTCGGTTTACAAGTTTATCGAAAACTCTTACACAACAAACACTATGCAATCACACTTTACACCCACACAAGTGTTGGACCTAGCCGAGTCTCTCTCAAGTGCTCGGTTACAACCTCTCCCTAGGTTCGTCAACCGACGCCACTCCTATTGGAACGATCCCCGACTCTCACCACATACTCCTTACTCGGTGTACAAGTGTATTACAAAGTAAATCTCACAATTAGGCTCAATACAATAATTGTTTGTTCTCTACTATGGATGAGAACACAATGAAAGCTCACACTCAAAGTTACAACTCTCACAACCCTAAATATATTATGTATGCAAATACAATAAGCTCAAAGTGGGTGTGTGTAACAATAAGATAAATCAAATCTAAACTCAATATAAAACTAGCTTTAATAGAAATGATAATCAACAAGTAATTATAAATAAAAGCTAGAGTTGAGTTTAGGAAAACTTCTCTAGATCAAGATGGAGAGATAGAGATTGAAGCCCAAACAAGAAGATGATCTCCCCCACTTGTGAAAACCAAAAACTGCTTTAAACCAAAATTAAACCAACCATAAACCCTTGTTAAAAACTTTTTTAAACTTGTTTAAAATACTCCCATGGTTCATGAAATAGAAGGGGGTTTAGGGGTTTATATAGGAAGAGAAACCAACAGCCAAAATAACAAACAAATCAACAAAAATCCCAGAAAAACAGGAACTAGATTCTGTACCCAATATGACCATTGGGAGTTCAGCGGTCGATCGAAAATATTCACGGTCGACTGCGAACCAGATCTCACACTGAGAAAACAAGCAGGAACTTCGTCGGTCGACCGGTGCGGTCGACCAATGGAAATTTCTAGCTCTCGGTCGACCGGTGCGGTCGACCGATAAACTCTCTGTTGCTAAGAAACAAATGAACAATTGAGCGGTCGACCGGTGCGGTCGACCAAAAACTGATATAACAGAAAAACTGGTTCTGAAAGCTGGTTATCTCATTTTAAAATCCTGTTTAATAATATCAAATAAATTCTAAAAAATGTAAAACTTTGGGGAATGATTGTAGACATGATAATAAACATGCTACAACACATGGTTTCGAAAAAGGACTTCCCAAATGAAAAATATCATCATTTTGCAAAATTGTCCAAAACACAAAAATGTAAACATATGAATTTTGACATATAGGCTAAACCATGTTTTGAAACTTTGCACAATGATTATATAGACTTAATTAAGTATGTATATGATTATTGTTAAGTCCAAAAACTAAGAATACAATATTTTTACAAAATTGTATATTCTATGCAATAAATACCAAAACACAATAGTAAATATAAAACATGTGATTTCATATTTATAAACATGAAAACCAAAACTTGTATGTATATATATAACTATATATATACAAAAACAAAACGTTTATGTGTGAATATGATTGAGCTTAACGTACTTAACACACATAATATAAATCCTAAACTATATTACCCAAGCAATCTTGATCTTCAATTAAGCTTGACTTGGTACACTCTGCGGATGAAGCTTAAACTTGGATCTTCAACTTGAATTGCATTGGCTTCAACAACTATTCCGCCAACCTCCTTTGGATATGATCGTTGAAGCTCTATTCCATCCATCCTCCAACTTTGTTGTTTGTCTATAATAAATAAGAAAATACAAGTACTAAACAAACAACATTAGAAGTAAATTGTTTGTTAAACATCATCAAAACAAGAATGCCAATAGTTATCACTATCAACCTACAGGGGATCTCAGGGGACGCTTGACTTATAAGTACACGCCCCACGAGACTTACAATGATGTGGAGCTCCCTGCCGCAACTGTCAATATGACGGGGAAGTCTATGGCCGTTGAGCGTGAACGTATCCCCCAACGCACTTGCACCTGAACGGGGGTGGCCATTCCATTTGACTACACGCGCCTAGCTTCCATCTCTGATAATGACGATGATGATTGCTCGGTAGTCGCAGCGTCGCAAACCTCAAGCTCAGTTTAGGGCGAGCACACAAATCTGCACATGACCGACATCCCTGATGAGATATCCAGGAGACTCGATGAGCAACAAGCAACCATCAATTCCCTGAAGGAGATGTTGGAACAGATTCTGAACGAGAAGAAGAAGATGAAAGGGAGGACTTCATGGGATTTGCGCAAATCCACGAAGAAGCACAAAGAGCGGGTGCCTACTCCTTCTCACTCCTCATCCTAGTCATCTAGAGGAGCGTCATCTTCGGATCATAATCCGAGGGACAAAAGGCTAGACGAAATCCAAAGCTAAATCGACACCTTGAAGCTCTAAAAGCATACTAACAAGCTGGGGATTGTCAGACCATATCCAATCGAATGGGATATAGTCTCCTACCCGGCGAAATTTTAGCCACTGGACCTCCTGCAGTTCGATGGCAAGGATTCTCCAACCAAGCACATCTACTACTTTTAGGTACAAACTGGACACATAGTGGGGAATGATCCTATTATGACTCGACTGTTTATTGGCACCCTCAAGGGGGTCGCTTTTGAATGGTTCCGCAGATTGGAGCCTGAATCCATCACCTGCTGGAAGGACATATGGATTCTGAAGAGCCATATGGATTTGAAGGAGGTGATGACCAAAGCAATTTCACTTTGGCAGTGGAAACCACTTCCCCATCCAAACCCTCTTTGAAATAGAGGGGCAATGCTTCGAACCACAAGAAGCCCACGATGGCATCAAACGAGCTCGCCAACTCAAACTCGGATTATGGGGCCGACTGCAAAGACTTGGTTAGTTTTGGCAAAAGACGATCGGTGATGCTTGTAGGCGTCAATCGCCGGAGGACCTACATACAACGACAACTGCATACCCGTTCATAGTAGAGGTGGTCTACTCGAGTGGGCAATATGTCAACAGAGGATTTCATCCTTCAACTCCCGTGAGTCCAACTAAGGTGTCTTTACCCTTCAACCCAGATTCTCACCGGAGTGGGGGTGGTCTCGATTTCTCCACGAAACTATATACTACCCCTTAAATCTCCCACTCGGTCAAACCTTCCTACAGTTAGGACCAGAGCTAAAATCCCCTCTCAATTCCTTCCAAGAACAAGAGGTCCACTTTCAGAATGGGCTAGTAAAACTTTGAACAGTTAAGATCGTCTCAATCTCCCACTCGGTCGAACCTTCCTACAGTTAGGACCAAACCAAGTTCCCTCGCCAACCTTTCTAATGACGTGGCAGGTCCCCAAACTATCAAGTTAACTACCACCTCTGATAGCCATTTCTCTATCAGTGTCATTCAATTGGACGATGGATCTGATAAGACTATCAAGTTAACCATTACCTCTGATAGTCTCCTCCAAATTTCCTACGTCGATCCTTTCCAAAAAGACGATGGGACCACTCCTACTATCACGTTAACAGTCACTTCTGACAAATCAACTTATCAGTCCTCTTCAATAGGATTGTAAGTCCATAGAGTTGCTCAAATCACAACGAACTCCCACCATCATATTAACATTACACCTTTGACAAAATCAACTTACCAATCCTCTTCAATAGGATGGTAGGTCCTCAAAGTCATTCCGATCACAACAATCCCTGTCATCTTAACATCACACCTCTGACCAGAATCTACTTACTGACTCTCTTTAATAGAGCGGTAGGTCCATAAAGTCGCTCCGATCGTGACAATTCATATCATGTTAACGATAACCTCTGATAGCCGACACCGTCATTCCTGCAAATGATGTTGTCCTATCAGTCATCACACTCATACGTCCCTAAACGACCTGATCCATTCCGAGCATTCTAATATCCTTAGCACAATCTGTGTGTAGTAGCCACCATGTGATGGCTTCTATAACAATCAATCGTAACACTCATACGTCCCTGAACGATTTGATTCCCCAAGCATCGTCTTTCCCATAAAAGGTGTTGTTATTTGATAATGGCCTACCAAGCGATATGCCTTTATCCAAATAGTAGCCTACCATGTGATGTGCCTCGATTTCGGGTTCGTCTTTGCCCCAAGAGAAGACAAATCAGGGTTCGTCTTTGCCCCAAGAGAAGACAAATCAGGGTTCATCTTTACCCCAAGAGAAGGAGAGCTTCTCCTAGACTCCAATGGGTATACGAGTATAAACTGTTTTTCTTTCCTCCAATCGGTGCACGAGGTTAAACTACCCCTTATACTCTCACTGGTGCAAGAGTTTAAACTGCCCCTTTAAACTCCCACTGGTGTAAGAGTTTAAACTGACCCCTTACACTCCCACTGGTACAAGAGTCTTAAACTGCTTCCTTTACTCTAATAAGTATACGAGTATAAACTGCTCCTTTCCTCCAATCGGTGCACGAGGTGAAACTGCTCATTTCCTCTAACCGGTGCACGAGGTGAAACTGCTCCTTTCCTCCAACCGGTGCACGAGACTAAATTGCTCCTATCCTCCGACTAGTATACGAGGTTAAACTGCTCCCTATGCTCTTAATCCAAACACCTCGAAAGGCTAAGGATAGAGGACAAATTTTGGCATTGAGCCTAAGAGAAACTCCTCGACAACTTACCATGCTAAGGGCAAGAGCATGGCTAGTCCAACTCGAACGGTAGTTTGTAAAGATAAATCAAGTCCGTTGATAGCTGAGGGTTTGCTCAAAATCCTAGAAGGTGATCATCAGCTGCGAGTGAAGAGGTCAACTTCACCAAGATCGTTGGAAGTCTCCTCGCTCCATCTGAGCAGGGATCACTTTACAGGTCTTCATATCCATAGTGTTCCAGACCCCATGCGACCTGATTCAGGTCTAAAAATTTTGGAGGGGGTTTTGTCAACAATAAAAATTATTTTTATCCCTATCAGAAAAGTTCAAAACAAGACTGCCAAAACCTCACCTGAAGAGCATAAAAAAGGGAGAAAATATTGATCTCAAACCGAAAGGAATTTGAAAAAATGGAGATGGTAAACCCCCTATGAGGTTTGGTTGGCTCCGTCTCGTAAAGATAGTCAATTTTCATATATAATTCGTCAAATTCTGACTTACGGTTTGAAAGTTATAGCCTGTTCTTCGATGCATGTTCTGAAGCTCGCCTAAAGACTAAAGCTCGCTTAAAAGAGGTGAAGTCCGCCTGTAAGGAAGTCTACCTGCAAGGCTATAGCTCGCCTAAACATTGGAACTCGCCCGAACTAAGCGAAGCTCGACCACACCGCTTCGCCTATGAGGTTCGCCCGCATAACCTCGCCTGAAGGACAAGCTCGCCTAATAGCATTGAAGCTCGCCTATAGGCTCGACCTCACCTGAAGGACAAGCTCGCTTGCATGGCCTCACCTACAAGGCTTGCCTGCACCTCCTTGCCTATGAGGATCGCCTGCAGCTCCAGCTCTCCTGCAGCTCCAACTCGCTTATTCACCTACATGCATGACTCGCCCGCACGAGTCAAGCTCGTATGAACATTCAGCGCGCATATGAGCTCGCCTGCAAGCTCACCAAACTCGCCAGCTCGCCGAGATTGCCCACTTGGGGTATAGGAACAGTCACATCAATGGTCACATCCTACAGCTAAGGAAAGCATGACGCTCCTCACCTAGGCTAGGCATGGTCAGAACCCTCCTAATAGCCATTGATGGCTACAAAAAATAGGGCGGCTGGCGGGCTACAAGAATAGGACGGCTTGCAGGACACCTAGGTGGTTACATACTATGACTAGGAAGCATGGTCTACTTGTGGTCAAATCCCACAAATCAAGGGATGGCCAGTGCCATCCCTTACCTATTTAAGGCTACCTTCAGACAACATGAATGGGGTTGATTGGCTGTTGCTTACTTAAGCTAGCTAATCTTCGAAAAGTTAAACCTTGGCTCATTTGCTAAAGGCTCCCTCATTTGAACAGACTCGTGTGAACTCCCAGACTTGAGGCTCTTAGGCTCTTTGCAAGCTAGTGCATGGTAGCACTTTACAGACTCGTCTGAACTCCTAGACTTGAGGCTCTTAGGCTCTTTGCATAACTTTCGCACTATAGCATCCTCACCTAGCTTCAGGTCCTGATCGCCATCAAACTCGGAAACTTGAACTCGACTAGCACGAGCTTCTACTGCGTACTGAAGCCCACCAGCAACCTCGATCGAATCGTCCAAGGGAAGCAGACTCGGTGCGAGAACTGAGCGAGGCATCCTATCGCTACCAAAGTCCCCACGTTAAACAAGGAGGGCTTTCCCTTCGCTTCTATTGTAATTTCAATTCATTAGTTTGTAATAAGCCATTCTTATTAATACAAACGATACCCCCGTTTTGGGAGATAAAAATTTACACCTACAATAAAATCTTAATAATTATCTTGTTAAAAGCTTTAGCCAATCCGTTAGCTGTAGGATTATAGGCCGTTGACGAAACATCTTGAATTCCGAATTAACTACAGAATTTGATGAATGAGTTGTTGACGAATTGATAGCCATTGTAATGCACTATTCGTCCACTGTTCATCTTCGAGCAAATCGGGATGAACCCAGAGGATTTTACCATTTGGAGTTGTATGTGACATAAGTCCTTTTTGATGTTGCCCGTGAGGGTCATCATTGACAATTTGCATCTTAACCATTGATACAGGTTCGGGTTGAAACCAAGATAAAGGAATCAAGCTGAAACTAATGGATACTGTATTTGCACCAACTTTCTTCTCTTTTGTTTTTGCAGTCACGATACCAATATCGATCAAGATTTGTATTTTGTCTTCTAAGACATAGCACGCCTTGGTAGGATGATGGACCCTTCTGTGATATGCACAATATTTCGGGTCATTAGTCTTCTTTGCTTCTTCTTGATTTGTAACCGGTGGAAGTTTAATATTGTTATTATCCAGAAGATACTTGAAGATAATTGGTACTTCATCATCCCTAAAAGAATATTCTTTTGGGAATCTAGGTTCTAAATTCTTCGGCTGCCTTGGAGACTGCTGAGTTTGTTGTTGTGCTAGCTAGAAGGATGATTGTTGTAGTTATTATTGTTGTTGTTGTTGTTGTGATGTTTGGTGAGCCAATAGCAGTCGCGGACCATCTTCCTCTACCTCGAGGGTTAAAATTCTATTTTTGAGGTTAGCTGGTGGCTGGCCTTTCTCCAACTTCTTTCTCTTGAGAAAGCCCTCGGCCTGTTCACCTTGTACTTTCAATTCTTTTCAAGTCTTGGAAGGCACAACTCCCATGACTTCTAAGACGTCCAAAGAAAGATTGTTGTGGCATGTCTGAAGGATAAATTCTTTGGTGAGTGGATCTCGACAATTTACCACTTTGTTTTGGATCGCTTGACGAAGACATCAACTGACTCCCCATCTTTCTGCTTCTCATCCAGCAAGGTGCCAATTAAGACCTCGGTATCGTTATTGAAGAAATTAGTAAGAAACAATCCTTCCATATCATCCCAGCTATTGATACTCCCAGGCTTAATACGTCGGTACCAATCGAAGGCAGGCCCACGAAGGGTTCCTACAAATGACCAGACCATTAAAGCTTCATTTTTGGATATTGCACCAAGATGAGACTTGAAATAAATCAAGTGTTGAGTGGGTGAACCCCTGCCATCAAAATGAGTAAAGTTAATTAGACTAAATTTTGGGGGATAAGGAATCGAATCCCACTCCCTCGGGTACGGGTACGGGTACAGGATGCCATTTTCTTCACTTCCTGAGCTATCAACGGGACATTGACTTTGTTTTCAAGGTCTTGTATCTTCTTGTCTTCATCCACGTTTTTCTTCTGGTAAATTTGAGATGGTTGGGTGGACGACTTAGTTGGGCCGCTCTTAGAATTGTCTTTATTGGGAGGAGGATCAGCAAAGAAAGTTTTATCCACTTCATGGTCACTATCAACCTTATTTTATCCGAACAGGTAGAGCATTATGCCTTCTGGATTCAGCCTTTTGACTTGATTCAGGTTGTTGTTGATGTTGTTGAGCTTGTAAGTCCCTCATCTGTTGCATCGTCAACTCCATTTCAGTCTTTATTTCAGCTCTGATTTCTTTGCATTGTTTAGCCAATGCTTCCTGCAATATCTAGGCTAATTGATCCGGTGTAATTGCTAATGATTCATTGACTTGTCCAACACTGGATACTGTATCATCCGAAGCAACCGCAGAACAAGTATCTGAGAGTTCCTCGTCTGAAGATAACCCTTTCATGCATTTTTTATAATCTCTGCATCGATTGGCCCTTCGCTATAGTCATGACATTCTTTGAGAAAGACCCTGATCAATTCTCCCTCCTGGAGAAAAATCAGGATCAAGATTGATTTAATGACGCTTTCCTCTGTCGCTCATGTTGATATTGACCTCTGGAAGCTTATCTTTTTGAGTAGCAGGCTTATTTTTGCTGAAATGTCTCATCTTGGGTTTTGACATCTCAGTGGAAAGTCTTTGAAACACAGAAACTCTTGGCGGTTCAGCTTTGGAACAACTGCATTCCAACAGTACCGCCTTAATGAGTCTCTCGCATGCACAATGAGAGTCTGCTTCTCGAGCAACTTTTTTTCGTGACTTATTAGTTTGATAGTATAACTCATCATTAACATGATTTGAGCAACCTATCTTCTACTTTCGAGCCTTGTTGACATGCACAGGATGACTTGTCGTCGCCTCCGAGCGATCCAAGGTTATACGTTCGGATTCATTTTCTCGTGGGCATGAAGTTTTTAGAGGTCCCAAACGAGAAGAGATTGGAATTTTCTTTTCTTGGGACTACTTTATCTTGATAGGAGGATATTTACAACCCCTAGTGTAAGAATTTACTTGGGGTTCTTTCACCGGACCCAAGCGTTCTTTAACCGGAGCTTTGCCTCTTTCATAATATGAGGGATTGAGGTGATCCGCCATTGTGACCTTGAATTTCGATAGGTCGGGACTGACCCATGGCTTTACTGGTGATTGAAAAGATACGGTTGTAGTCGATGGACCAGGAAGGGACATTGACGGGATCGAAAGGGAGACTTCGGGAACTTCCTTATGGCTGTCGCGGTTGAAGGATGAGTACCGTTGATTTGATTTTTGCACAAGTTTAGATTTGGGAATCTAAACTTTGTGATTCTTTGGTGCTTCCTTGGTCACCATTTCCTTCTTTCCTTCCTACGTTTGTTGCTGAAGGGTAAGAGCATGAGCGGTGTTTGCACGACGCTTTTGTATACGATCTTTGAGGGTCGAACGAGCTCTTTTGACAAGAGTCCATCCTTCCGTCGTGAGTTGAACAGAGATATGAGTGGTTTGTCGTTGAGGCAACTAGACCCCTCGATGTTTTCTCGACTTTAGGCCCGTGTAGTAACGAACCCCGTCAGTTTGTTCAAAAGGCCTTAGCCAATTAACGAGCACGGTATTGGCGTTGTCTTTGACGAGCCCTCTTCGTTAGTATTGGCGAGCTTTGATTCAGTGACTCTTTAACTAGAAAAGAGCCACTTGGAACAGAGATATTTCAAGCAGAATCCTTAACAACAACCGGGCGAGAACTTTCACCCGTAGCCTTCATCGGAGTTGAAGATTGGAAAACCGTTTTTGAAGATAAAATCTTCCTGTATTTACGAGGCGAGGAAGATTTTGAGGATGAGGATGACAGATACTCCTCAAATTTTTCCTGATCGAACTCGTATTAGATCTATTCGTTAATCACTATCTTAATTGGTTGCGACACGACGGTCTCGGCAGCGATCGTTGGCTTCCATTGTGGTCACTAGTTTTTTTCGTCAGAAATTGTCTTCATTATGGAATCCATAAAACTTCATTCGTTTACAATGAATTACACAATAAAATAAACAAAATTATAATTTCTCAGAAAATAATGTAGGAATCGTTTATCGACTTCTACTTTTGTGGGGACTTTGCCTGTATCGGGGGTGCGTAAGCCTGTGGACCACCAAATCAAAGATTCTAATTGAATCGTGAAGGCTTTGGATATTCTTCCTTCGTTTAGAAGCAAGAATAAAATCAGTGAATATCTTATCGAAGTAAGATGAACACTCTTCTCAAGATCAAGTAAAAGCTTAGAACTCAAGGAATCGTGAAGCCTTTTTGAAGTTTGTAAGGAATGAAGACTCTCTCTCTCTCTCTTTCTCAAATTCACCAAAAGCTCAAGTCTTTCTGCTCTATTTGGTATCTGTGCTCGGATCCCTGTCAGTAATGGTCCTAGGGGGTATTTATAGCCCCTATGAAAGTTTAATTAAAACTAAAACGTCATGGGGGATTTATGCTTGCGAGACAGTTGGGACTGTCTTGGCGACCGAGACAGTCATGACTGTCTCGGAAAGCCTGAACTGCCCGTCAGTTTCTTCTGTAACCGCCCTCCCACATTTTAAACTCCGTTATTTTGATAGTTATTAACGTGATTCTTGCCTACAAAATCTCCCATGTTCTTTAACAATTAATGGTCATGTGTCATGCATTTGCTTCAGCGGTTTCTAAAACCTTCAGAACTGTCTCACGTGTGAGACGGTCATCACTGTCTCGCGTGCGAGACAGTCATCACTGGCTCGTCAACATTGCCTCGTATGTGAGACAGCTTAAGACTGTTTCTTTTGATCTTTAGATGATTTTCTATGGAACTTAGATGGTGACGTTTATCGCTTTCTCCCCATCTTGAGCTGTGTGTGATGATCCTAAGGCAATTTTTTTGCCTACAGTCACCATTTTCGATCGGAGTGTTCATCGCATGGTAGAACAAACTTGGCTATGATAGTTCCTATGGGCCCGTTGTCCTAATGAAGTGGATCAATGGGAGAATTTTGAGGAGATTAGTTATTAGAGGTGATTGTTAACATGATAAATTTTTGTGTGGACCCATCATCCTATTAATGGGATCGACGAGTGAATGGACTATTTGAGGTGACTGTGAGCATGATTGTCTAGCGGAGCCAATTTATGACGAGCTTCGAATCATCATGACTCCACCAGAGAGAAGAAATTGAGGTAGTACATCGTTTTGTAGAGAACCGAGACTACCTCCACTCCAGCGAGAATCACGATTCGAAGGGTAAAGATGCCTCGGTTGACCTTGCGGGAGTTGAAGGATGAAATCCTCTGCTAACACATTGCCCATTCGAGCAGACTGTCTCTACTATGAATGAGTATGAAGTTATCGTCGAATGCAGGTCTTTTGGCGATTGAAGCATACAAGCTTCACCGATCATTTCTGGTGGATAATAGCCAAGTATTCATGGTCAGTTCCACAGTTTAGGTCCGAGTTGGTGAGCTCATCAGTTGCCATCATGGGCTTCTTGTGCTTCGAAACATTGCACGTCTATTTTGATGAGGGTTTGGATGAGGAAGTGGTTTTAGCTACCAAAGTGAAATTGCTTTGGTCTTCACCTCCTTCAAATCCACATAGCTCTTCAGTATCCTTACGCTTGAGCAAACTCTTGACTTGTTCTCCTTAGCAGATTAAATCTTTCTACGAGCGAGCTATAGCAGTGCCTATATTGGACTAAATGTTGATGGAGATATTATTCTGGCACATCTCAATAAGAGTGGCCTCGGAAATCTGATCATGTGTATGCAGAGACCGGTTCATGAACCTCTTAATAAAGTTGCTCACAGACTCTGTCTTCTTCTTCTTTACAACTAGGAGGGTGGCCATAGATACTTCTTTATCATCATCAAACAATCTGGCCATGAAGAGCCTTTCCATGTCCGTCCAGCAAGTGATGGATACAGGCTCCAATCTGTGGAACCATTCAAAAGCGACCCCCTTGAGGGTACCAATGAATAGTCGAGTTATTATGGAATCATTCCCCACTATATGTTTAGTTTATGCCTGGAAGTTGTAAATGTGTTGGGTAGGAGAACCCTTGCCATTAGACTGTAGGAGGTCTAGTGACTGAAACATCATCGGGTAGGAGACTGTATCCTATTTAATCGGATACGATCTGATAACCCCTAGTTGGTTCATGTGCTTCTAGAGCTTCAAGGTGTTGAGTTGACTTTGGAACTCATCCAGCCTTTTGTCCATTGGATTATGACCCGAAGATGATGCTCTTCAAGATAACCCGGAGGAGGAGTGAGAAGGAGTAGGCACCCGCTCTTTGTACTTCGAGGATTTACGCGAAGCTCACGAAGTCTTCTATTTCTTGTTCTTCTTCTCACTCAGAAGTTGCCCTATCATTTCCTTCAGGAAGTTGATGATTTCTTATTGCTCGTCGAGTCTCCTAGATATCTCGTCAAGGATTTCGGTCATGTGGACATTTACGTGCTTACCCTGAACTAAGATTGAGGCTTACGATGTTTCCACTTCTGAGAAATCATTGTCATCATCTTCCGAAACGGGTGCTAAGCACGTGTAGTCAAACAGAATGGCCACCCCCGTTTAGGAGCGAGTGTGTTGGCGGATACTTTCTCACTCAATAGCCTTGGACTTCGTCATCATATTGATAGTTGCAACGGGTAGCTCCACGTCATTAAAAGATCGTCTCCTCTGACGATTACATCTCTGGCAGAGATGTCTCAGCTTAGGAGACTGTTGAGAAAGCCTCCCGAACACTTATGACTTTGGCACCTCGAAACATTGGTAATCAGAAAGTACCGCCTGGATAAGTCTCTCATAATGGCACTGAGGGTTAGCCTCATGAAGAGTACGCTTGCGAATTAGATGATCCCTGAGATCCCTTGTAGGTTAGTGGTGGTGAACCCCAGCGTCAGAAAGACCAGTCGAGAAGTCGGGTGAATGAGGCTCAAAAGAGCCGACATGAGGACACCTAGGAAATTCCCTAAGTGTCGGATCTAGCTGACCTCTTAAAGACAGGCGAGGTGTAGAATGTGGGTGAGCTCCAGCCGACTGCAGGCGAACTCCAGCATTTGGCGACCTTAAGTCGACTGCAAGTGAGGTCTAGAATTTGGGTGACCTTCAGCCGACTGCTGGTAAGGTTTGGAATTCGGGCAAGCCTTAGCCGACTGCTAGCGAGCTTTGGAATTTGGACGAGCCTTAGCTGACTGTTGGTAAGCTCGAGCCGTCTATTTGTTCAGGCGAGGTGCGCCCGTTATGTGAAGTTCATCATGGTGAGGCTTTCCTATTGGATGAGCTTGAATGTGTTGGCAAGCTCGCATGTGTTGGCGGGCTTTAGCCTGGTGAGGCTTGCCTGTTGGGCGAACATGGTGCAGTGCGCCGGTCTGGCGAGCTGTTGCTTTGTCTTTCCGAGGAAGGTCGGCTTGCGGACGAAATTGGGCCGTTAGGCGAGCTTAGTGAAGCTCGCCTGAATTGGCGGGCTCTCCCGATTTGAGGGGTTCGCCAAAATTAAGAACCTTGCTCTTAGAGTGCAGTTCGTGGGGCTCGCCAAGATTGCTAGGCTCGTCTGAAACACCATGTTTGCTAATTTTTGGAACTTTGCATTTTAGCTTAGATCTTTTCAGGTCGTCACAGGAGACGAGGGCTCGGCGGGTGAGAGCTTGTCGTCATTGTTGCTTGGTTCTTTTTGAGAGGGGGGACTCATGTCGATGGTGAAGGCATGGTCATCTACCTAAACCGCGGTCTCCTCTTGCACGGGGGGCTGCATGGATTTCTTAGCAACCGAACAAGCAGCCCTTTGGCTGGCATGGTTGCGTGTCAGTTCGGCCTTAGTTGTTAGCTCGGCCTTGGCTGGCTTAGAGGAGATAGGACCCCCTGTTGTAGCTCGGGTAGAGCTCTCGGGCATGGTTTCCTCAGCTTCTTGGGGTCAGGCTACATGTGCGCTCCGTAGCACTTGCGAGACGTATTTGTGATGGGACATAAATATGTATCAAAAATTGCAAGTGCACAACTAATCAAGTTATAGTATAAAAAATTATCGATCACACGAGGAAGGTGTTTGTAGGAGAAAATTAGATTCAATTCTTATATTGTGTGCATGACAATTAGAAGTGATGAAAATTATGATTGTGGAGAGATATGAGTTGTGAGAGTGATTATGTGTAAATAAGCATAAAAGGTGATTGAAAGTTATGTGATAAAGAATAAATGTAATCAACAAGGCAAGAAAGAAAAATGAATAAAATCAAGAAACAAATAAGAGAAAAATCAAGAATGAAAAGAAAGTTCAAGAAAGTCAAGATGGAGGATTCAATTAAGATATGAGGAATCTAGAATTAAATCCACTAGCTAATCTCAATTACAAAATACGAACTATTCTCTTTTTATCATATTCACTTTAAATTTATTAAGCATAGACTATCAAACCATTTAAGGAAAGTATAACCTATCAAATTATCATCTAAGAAAAATTAAAATTCATGGCGAGAACAACAACAAAATAGTAATTCTAGAATTCATAGGCATAACCTATCAAACCACTGAAGATAAGCATAGATTATCAAATTCTTCTTCTAGAAATTAGTTCTCTAGTTGATTATCCTATACATGATCATTTTAAGTGCAAGAGAATAATTCGCATAATATATAGGAAATTAGACTAGTTTTAAGTAATTTCTAGAGTTCCAATAAGAATTAATTCCACATCTAAGAAAATAGCAATTCCCTAGAGGGTTCTAGCATCAAGGCGAATCAAAGAAAATGAAAACAAGCAAAAAGAAAAATTAATTCCAAGAGGGTTTTAGCCTCAAGACGAATAGTGCAAGAAAATAAAATCTAAACTACAAAATAAATTGTAAAAACTAAGCTACAAAAATTGTAAAAACTAAGCTACAAAAAAATTACAGGAATTAAATGCGAGAAAATAAAGAAATGAAAGTAAATCTACACTACAAAACATTAATGTAAATCTAAACTACTAAGCAATAAAAAAAGAAAAAAGAGAAAATTAAATAAAAAATAAACCTCCAAATTGATCTTCATCTTCATATTCATCATCAAACAAAAAGAAGAAAATATGAAGTATTAAAAAAATTTATTTTATTAATTGTAACAAAAAGTTACAAATTTGGAAGGTCTTCTTAATTAAGAGTAACCCTCCTCTCCAAATAGAGATACAAAATTTTTCACACCCTTAACCCCTCACTCTCAACCCCTATTTATAGTAAATATCAATGAATGTGAGCCATTGAATCGAATTCTTATCCAAAACCTTGAATTTCAGCCATTGATTCGTAACAGACTGTCATTAGCACCGATACCAGCATTGATGCTGGCATCGATGTCGCATTCGATGCTGACATCGATGTGCGGTGCTCTTCAATGTTGGCCGAAGTTTTCTTCTTTCATTAGGCATTAGGCTTGGGCTTTTTAGCTATTGCATATATTCTTTATTTAATACATGGGCTTTGTTGAGAGATATGGTTGTTGGTATTTATTTTTGACTAACCTACAATTAAAGATAAAAAAAATATTAGTGGAATATTTATTCAAATAAAATAGTTAATGAGGGTATAAAATTGTAGTAAAATGTGATTATCATATTGCTATCAAAGGAGGATGAAGATAAGTACTCTTTAAACTTGATCACGAGGGACTCAACAATTATCCCAGCCGTAATGTTGTTATATTGTGCCACCACCATTTCGATTGAAGAAACGGTTTCTCCCACTATGGTCGCCATCTTTTGTTGGGTATAAAAAATTAATTTCTTGATGAGGGGTCATTTGTGTTTATAAGGATGACTTATTACAAACTAATAATCAATATTTTACAACAGAGGAGAAGGGAAGGCCCTTCTTATTTAATGTGGGTTCTTTGATAGCGGGAGGACGTCTCCCTCGATGCTTGTGTCGAGTTTGCTTCTCTTGGATGACTTGATCGACGTCGAGGTTGGAGATTCAGTACTCAGTAGAAACTCTGGTGTGATTAGGTTCGAGTCTATCCAAGGTTAAACAAGTGCTTATGCTTGTGGGTGACTACTTGGAGAGAGCTACTATGCAGGAGCTTTCAAAGTGCCTAAGAGGCTCAAATTTGAGAGCTCAGACGAGTCTGGAAAGAGCTACTATGCAAGAGTCTACAAAGAGCTTGAGAGCCTCAAGTCTGAGAGGTTAGAAAAGTCTTCTTCAACAAGGGAGCCTTTAGCAAATGAGCTAAGGTTCAACCTTCAGAAGTTGGATGATCAACCAGCCAAAACAAAGCAGCCAATCAACCCCCTAAACGTTGGTCCTATGTGGCTTTAAATAGGCAAGGGATGGCATGGGCATCTCTTGATTTGTGGGATTTGACCACTAGTGGGGTCCTGCTAGCCACCTTAGCTGTGGGATATGACCATCTAGAGGGTCCTATCAGTTGCCCTATTCTTGTAGCCATCAATGGCTATTTGTACAGTAGGAGAGTTCTAGCCAATCCCGTGATGGCTATGCCTAGGTGAGGAGTGTCATGCTTTCCCCCTTGAAATGTTGGATGTGACCGTTGATGTGACTATTCCCATACCCCAAGTGGGTAGTTGACAAGCTTTCTAGCAATCTTGGGGCTATCAGGCGAGCTTAGCCTTTAGGCAATCTCACGTCTAAGGTAAGCTCGAGCCTACAGGCGAGCTTTAGCTCAAGCAGGTGAGCTCATAAAATAGGCGCGTCCGACTCATGCTGGCAAGTCGACTTCGGGAGTGTATGCTGTCTAAAAATCACAATAGATAGACAATCCCTATCAAACACCAATAATAGAATTTATAATCCAACGACTTTCAGAAGGCTACAATTTGAAGACTTTCACGTAGAAGGTTATAATCTGACGACCTTCACAAACAACTAATGAAAGCTCTAATTCAATAGCCTTCACAATCAACATCGAAAATTACAATCTGATGACTCTCATACTTTCAAGGAGCCAAGAAGAAGATTACAAAGTGACGATCTTTGCAACGCTCTAGCAAAAGAGACTACAAATTGACTGCCTCTTCATATCAAAACGTAGATATCTCTCAAACCGGAAGGAATTTGACGAAATGGAGGAAGCAAACCGAATCCTATGGGGTCGGTTTGGTCAGCTCCGTCTCGTCGAGATAGCCGATTTTCATATATAACTCGTCCCATTCTGACTTACGGTTTGAAAGTTATAACCTGTTCTTCGCAACAAGTTATGTTCTGAAGTCTGTCTGTGAGACTGCACTTCGCCTGAACATTGGACTTAGCCTGAAGCTCGCCGAGCCCGCCCGAGGATGACCTCTGCATCCAAGACTCAAAACGCAGAGGTCATACCCACATTCTGAACTCAAAACGCAGAGGTCATGCCCGCGTTCTAAACTCAAAAGGCAGAGGTCGTGACCGTTGAGATTCAAAACACAGAGGTCGTGGCTGCGTTCCAAACTTGAAACGCAAAGGTTGTGGCTACATTCCAGAGTTAAAACGCAGAGTTCGTGGACTCAAAACACAGAGTTCACGTAGATCCTAACCGTGCGTTCCAGGTCCAAAATGCAGAGTTCATGCAGAGCCTAACTGTAGGCTGTCTAAAAATCACAATAGATAGCTGATCCCTATCAAGCTGTAAATAGAGGACATTTCACATAGATCGAGAAGAGTTATAATTCAATGACACTTCGGATAAGTAATAAAAACTCTATTCAGTGATCTTCACAATCAACAGTGAGAGTTACAATCTGACGACTTTCACACCCCACAACAGGTAAAGCGAGAATTACTGAACAATGGTCCTTGTAATGCTTTACAGAAGAGGTTACAAGTCAATTAACCCTTTTTAAAACGCGGAACTCATCTTTGCGTTACAATTCTTGAAATTCAGGTGACCCCCGTGTTTCCAAGCTGCAGCAAGCAAAACACGAGCGGCCCTCGCGTTTTTGACGTTCAGTCAACACCAAACTCCACATCTTAATTCTAAGACGCGAAGTTATGGTCCTAAACGCAAAATTAGGCGTTTGACACATTCAAACACGAGTCGAACGGTTTCAGAACCGTTTTTCCCATGATCTGAGGAAATCACGCCCACTTAGGAGCAGATTTAGAGGGCAGTTACAACCTCTTATCCACCTAAAACCTCAACAAACTCAACCGATTGGGTTCTGGAGGTTGAAGATTTTGGAGATCTAAACCGTACGGAGTTCAGATTGAAGAGGGAGTTCGGCTAGATTTAGAAGATCAAATCATCTACGAAATCAATTGAGTTCTTGGCGGTTACGAGATCGGATTCTTCAGCAAAAAACAAATCTATTTGGCTTATTAACTGATTATTCGGTTCTAACAACTCTTTTCACAGAGTTCTAGCTCGTTCTGAGTTCTAAAACTCGTTAAGAGTTATTCCTCAAACTTACCACAGAAGTTCATTGTTCCCACGAGATACAAGACTGTCGCATCGTCAACGGAGAGCAAATTCGATGTAAGCATTCGAAGGAGGCACTCCATCGCTACCGAGAAGAACCCCGTTTTTTAAACAAAGAGGAGAATCAAATTCGTTCTCCTCTCTTTTGTAATCGAACAGTAATTGAGATCGAAGGAATACAAGTCAATTTTCTTTCAATCTTTTTATTACAAATTTTCCACGAACAAAAGATGGCGACTCCACTGGGGACGAGCTTTTCTGACGAAGAAGTGGTAGCGCAATCTGACGTCCACCTCATGGGAACAACTATTGAAACTCTCATCGTGGATTTTGACCAAGCAAAATAAGAGGAAGCCCTCTCCTCTGGATTGCTTAGCCCTAAGGCCAGGCGTGACATCCGCAAGATCTCCAAAGAGATCAAACCTGTAGTTAAAATGTCAAAGAAAGTCCTCTCCTTGGGCCAAAATGCGTCGAACAGCCCCTCTACCTCAGGAGCGGGCTTAGCCTCTGCCGGACTCGTACAATAAGTTGAACATCCCACATCCACATCAACACGACATGCTACAGGCCATAAACGGCCTTTAGAGGAGACAAACTCTATAAAAGCTAATGACGATGCTGCCAAGGCTTTCAAACAAGCCAAAAAGAACGTCGCTCGAAGACGGAGAAGATCCATATGACGGGCACATCTTCTAGAAAGTCGGATTCTTGCACAACGCGAAGATCGCGTTTTAGAGGCTCTGCCTGAGCACAGCGTTTCCACCACAGAACAAACGCTTCGCGGTAATGAACCCAACTACGAGCCTCGGCTAATATAGCTAAAACGTGACCCTCAGTGGCGCGTTATTCCTTCAAAACACAGCCCTCAGAAAGGCATTGCCGAAGATAAACGCACACCTCACGTGTGCGTTCAAACAAAACATGACCCTCCAAAGTTTGTTTCAACAACCAAACGCGACCCTCAGGGGTTCGTTCAACCAAAACATGACCCTCAGGGGTCTGTTTCATCATTTAAACGTAGGCCTCGGCCTAATGTTTACAAATCTAAACGCGACCCTCGCGTTTCTCTTCAAAAACGCGACCCTCAAGCGGTCCACCAAGTTCAAAAAGGTTAACATAGGCTTAAAATCCATGTTTGACGAGAATCCGTCTTACCCTCTCAAGAACAGGGGGTGCCATCTCCTTCCTCATGCTCAGAATGAGATCTCTCTCAGGTGTCTGACTTGCGGGAATTATTATCAAGAGGAAGACCAACTCAGCAAGCAGCTCATTCATGCTAGTGTGAGCATCTTATATCAGAAGTCCTTTCAGAATGCCACTGTTGTACACCTGAGCCTCGCAAGTCTCTGTTTGACAGGCTGGTTGACGTCGCCAGACCTACTAAGCGACGATGTCATCAGAAGAAGAAGGTTTCTCAAGCTGAATATCCTTAGGTCACTATCAACGTGATTGGTAGAGAGAAAGCCTCGTATCCTAGTTCTGACGAGTCGTAAAGAAGTCATTCCCCGACTGTTCGGGAAATTTGTGATAAATTTGAAGGAGTATACCGGCATACTCGGACTCGGACAGGAGCTATTCGCTCGATCGACTATCAAAGGTTAGCCAAGGGGATTATTTCTGATGATGAACATTCGACAATTGCCGAATCTCAATCTTCAATCTCCGTTGTGGCACGAGAGGCTTCCGTTTACATGACGGGAAACCCCGAAGATTTAGCCAAGAGAATTGACGAACATCACATCGTGCTCCAGGCACAACAAAGACCCTTCTTCAGATGAAGGATATGTTGGCCCAGCTCCTTGCTGAAAAAGGCCAAAGACCAGAATCTTCCCAGAGGACAATATCCAAGGGAAAGCAAAAAGCACCTGAGCATTCGGATCACAAGGCTCAGAACATAGAATTTTCTTCTAAAAATGAGAAGGAGACGGAAAAAGAATTACACCCTCAGTCCACTAAGGTGGACGAGCTAGAAGCTCGCCTTAACGCAATCGGCAATAGAAGCGAGCTCCGTGAAGAAGGGGTAATACGACCTTACCCTGCTAAATGGGACACAGCACCCTATCCACTGAAGTTTAAGGCTCTAACCTTGCAACTGTTCGATGGCACAGGTTCGCCGAATTAGCACATCTACTACTTCAAGTCTCAAACTGGAGATGTGGTAGCGAACGATACCATCCTGACCCGTTTGTTCATCAGCACTCTCAAGGGTGTCGCTTTTGAGTGGTTCATGAAATTGCCTGTCGGATCTATCCAGAAATGGATAGATCTAGAAAGGCTTTTCTTAGCCAGGTTCTTTGAGGACGACACAGAAGTTTAAGTCCTGACTCTTCTAGCCACTAAACAAAGGAAAGGAGAGTCTATCAAGGCATATGTTGAGAGATTCCGCAGTATGGTACTGCGGTGCCCGTCAGGTATGACTCAATCAACTTTGGTTGAGACTTGCAGGCACAACTTGCAGACCCAGCTCCTCACTCAGATGGGGGTGGCGGAATGTCGCTACTGGAGACAGCTGGTTTCACAGGGAGAACAAGCCAAAGAAATCGTTGCTCGTGTCAAGGCTGAAGAAATTCCCTAACCAAAACAGCAGCAACAGCGCAACCAACATAATGCTCCTTGATCCAAGGGGAAAGAGACTCTGGCTGCCGACACCAATACACGGGCATCACCGACTAAGAAAAACAAGACACCGAACCCGTAAAGAGCACCCAAGTAGTATTCGTTCAAGGAAGAGCATGTGGACACCCTATTCCAGTTACTTCGGAAGAACAACAAGCTGCAGGTTCCCAAAATCAGGAAGCCGGATGAGGCAGGAAAAGTCGATGACCCTAATTATTATCGTTATCACAGGTTCCTGGGCCACCCTATCAGAAAATGTAATGTCTTCAAAGATATTCTACAAAACCTGATAAATGCAAACGTGCTCACCCTGAAGCCCGAACAAAAGACCGTGTCCACCAACTTGGTAGCGGTCTAATTTGGTGATTTCCCTCCGGTAGCAACCGCGAACGGCATCATTCCCATCCACAAGGGGGAAATGCATATGAAAAACACTGACTTGCACAGTCAGAAAGACAGAGGGTTGGTACCCCTAACTACCCCAAAAAGGGAGATCATGTGGGTACATCCTGACCTAGTTAAAGATCGACAATGGATGAAAACCACATCCAAAAAGAAGGGAGGAAAGGCTAAAACATCCAATATGATTAGCCCCTCTGTTAACGAGAATGATGATCATGTCAAACCTCTTACCGATTAAGAGGAAGAGAGGATTGCCTTGGCGGCATACCTAGGAGGCAACCCTGGCACTCGGTCAGGAAAAGCTTATTTGAAGGACTACGACCAGAGCACTCAAGCAGCTGAAGAACAGCCCCAAGACGCTGGGAGTTCTATACCAAAGAAGCCAGTTGATAAGGGGAAACAGAAGGAGATCCGGTTCAACAAAAACCTTATCCAAGAGCCTGGGGAGTCAAGCGCTCCCTTCCAATTCAACGTCATGGCGCAGCTAGCCAACATACCGGCCAAGATTACTCTATATGAGCTCCTAAGGTTGTCTAAAACTACTAAGGAAGCTCTGATTGAGGCATTAAAGAATATAGAGAGTTTTATTACACAAGTCGCTCAAATCCCTGAAGCTTCCGAAGACCGACCCTGCCTGCAATACCTACAAGCAGTGAGAAGTTTACCCTGCATATCATTTACTCAAAAAGATATGCAGGTCAAACACAAGCACGACAGACCGCTGTACTATACAGGGTATATCAGATCCTCCGAAATCAGTCGTGTCCAAGTTGACCCGAGCTCAGCGCTTAGCATCATGCCTTATAGGATCATGCAGGTCTTAGGGATTCCCATGCATCGGCTGAACACCACTCAGACTACTATCTTCGGGTTCAACACTAACAGCACTCGGCCCTTGGGAATGATCAAACTCAGATGCTAGATTGGAGATCTCAAGTCCAAAGTGACTTGTTACATCATAGATGCGGACACATCCTACAGTCTTTTGTTGGGACGACCATGGATTCATGCAAACCGCATCGTCCCATCTACCCTACATCAGGTTATGAAGTATGCTAATGATAAAGGAGAAGTTCGAAACCTGCTTGCAGAAAAGTATCCTTTCCGAGAGGTGGAAAACTTTCACACCGACTCCGTCTTCTACCTAGAATCCCAGGAGAAAGAAGATGTTGACAGTGGCAATAAAGCTGATATCGAGCCAGATCCTGAAGAAGATTGTTCATGGGAATTAAACTTCAATGTAATGGGTCAGGATGAGAGCAATAATAATGTACTGAGTGAGGACGAGTGGTGCATTAATGAAGATTTTATTTTGGCGTACTTGTCTGATGTGTCCTCTAAAGATAAACCAATAGAGAATGATCGTAATGCAGGTACCAATCCGTGGCACACATTGTATGCAGAGGCATCCCTCATATTGCCAATTAAGTCATCTTTCGCATCAGATGAAGAAGTAGAAGATGCACAAGTGGCTTTCATCAAAGTCCCGTCCAAAAGGAAATGGCAGAGGCCGATCCATTTTGGTAAAGTTAAACCCGAACCACTCAAACGGGGAAGTTCAGAAGAAGATGATGGAGTTCCTCAATTCCATTACCATGAACCCAATTCTATACATTTGATGAAACGAATGGGATATAACTTTAACGAAAAACAAGGTTTAAACTTCAGGAAAGGAAGGCAAACGCCGATCCGAATGTCTCTAATCCCCGAAGAAAAACATCTGGATTATTATCAAAAAACCGGAAGGGGTGTGGGCTACGCCACAACTCCCTCTATTTTAGAAAATGAAATCAGTAATTATTTGCGTTAGGACCATTCATCTGGGACATCCTCATGGGAATCCGACATCAGTGTTGGACCTTTCTTTAAAAGTTTGACCATGAACATGGTTTTAACTAGTCATCCAGATGAAGACGTAGTAGGTAATGAAGAATTGATAGAGTCAACCAATGACCCGTGGATCAAACGCCTTAACATATTGTGGGATATGCATTTCGAACAATGCGAACCACCTACTGAAGATAACATAATTCAGATCAACATGGGGGATGAATCCGACCCTAAATAGATCTTTATAAGCGAAAGCCTATCACCATCCGAGAAAGAAGACCTTATATCTCTTATTAGAGAATATATAGATGTCTTCGCTTGGAATTATGAAGACATGCCTGGCCTTGACCCAAAAGTAGCCATGCATCGTGTCAACATTGATCCGGATGCAAAACCCGTTAAACAACAACAACGTAAGTTTTGTCCAGAGATCATGGAATCAATTGAGTTAGAAGTTAAAAAGCTTATACACTCGGGCTTTGTCAGAGAGGAACAACACCCAGACTGGGTAGCCAACATTATTCCGGTGCCTAAGAAAAACGGTAAGGTCTGTATATGCATCGACTTTCGTGACCTAAACGCAGCTTGTCCAAAAGATGAGTTTTCTCTTCCCATCACTGATGTCATGATTGACAATACTTGTAGATATGAAAGGATGTCTTTCATGGATGGATTCTCTGGATACAATCAAGATGTATCCTGAAGATGAAAAGCATACTGCGTTTAGAACTCCACTAGGGGTGTATTACTATACAGTGATGCCCTTCGGCCTGAAAAACGTAGGGGCAACTTATCAACGTGCAATGAACGCCATCTTTCATGAACATCTGTGTAAGAAGATAGAATGTTACGTTGACGACATAGCAATAAAAAGCTAACATAAAGGTGATCATCTTACAGACTTGAAGATAATGTTCGATATCATGCGAGCACATCAGCTGAAGATAAACCCAACAAAATCGTTCCTCGGAGTATCAAGCGAAAAATTCCTAGGATTTATCGTCACATCCGAAGGAATTTCTCTTGATCCAGAGAAAGTGCATGCCATCCAAGACATGTCGCCATCGAATAATCTCAAAGAACTCAGAGGTTTACAAGGCAGACTGGCCTACATTCAGAGATTCATATCTAATCTCTCGGGGTACTGCCAACCTTTCTCTAAGCTTATGAATAAAGGTATGTCCTTTGTTTGGGATGAAGAATGCCAAAAAGCATTCAAAGAGATTAAGGGATATCTCACCCAACCGCCAGTTCTCGTGGCTCTAATATCAGAAAAACCATTCCTGTTGTATGTGAGAGTCATGGACCATTCTCTTGGAGCTTTGTTGGCCCAGAACGACAATCAAGGGCAAGAGCAAGCCATCTACTACTTAAGTAGGACTATGATAGTAGCCGATCATCGGTATAACCCGGTCGAAAACAAATGTCTCGCTTTGGTATTCACAGTTCAAAAAATGCGACATTACCTAGTTGGACAAACAATTCATGTCATTTATAAGGTAAATCCCTTAAGAGTTCTGATGACGAAACCATCATCTCTTAATTGTCGGCTCGCCAAGTGGGCCATCCTCTTGTCGCAATATAACATACAATTTATGCCCCAAAAAGCAATCAAGGGTCAAGCATTGGTAGACTTCTTAGCCGATCACCCAGTACCAGGAACATCTAAGTTGCATGAAGAATTGCCTAACGAAGTCACTGAAGGTTGTGTCACTTGAGAATCTATGCAAGTGTGGAAATTGTTCTTCGACAGTGCATCCAGAGCAAATCCTCATGGAGCAATTACAGCAGGAGTAGGAGTAGTACTCATCTCTCCAAATGGGCACGTGATTCCAAGGGAATTTTCCTTGATTGAACCCTGCACCAACAATGTAGCCGAGTATAATGCTCTGCTATTGGGAATGCAATTTGCTGAAGAACTTAATATTCGGCATCTCGAGGCTTACAGTGACTCTAAGCTCATCGTAAATCAAGTTCGAGGGGAATACGAAGCGCGTCATGAGGATCTGTGTAGGCTGTCTAAAAATCATAATAGATAGTTGATCCCCCATCAAATACCAATGATGGAAGTTACAATCTGACGACTTCCAGAAGGCTACAATTTTAGGACTTTCACGTAGAAGGTTACAATCTGACGACCTTCACAACAACTAATGAAAGCCCCAATTCAACAGCCTTCACAATCAACATCGGGAATTATAATCCGACGACTCTCGTATTTTCAAGGAGCCAAGTCGAAGATTACAAGATGACGATCTGTGCAAAGCTCTAGCAAAAGAGGCTACAAATTGACGGTCTCTTCATATTAAAACGCAGATATCTCCCAAACCGTAAGGAATTCGACGAAACGGAGGAAGCGAACCGAAACCTTTGGCTCGGTTCGGATGGCTCCGTCTCGTCAAGATAGCTAATTTTCATATATAATTTGTCCAATTCCGACTTACGGTTTGAAAGTTATGATATGTTCTTCACAGCAAGTTATGTTCTGAAGCCCGTCTGCAGTACTGGACTTCGTCTGAACATTCGACTTAGGCTGAAGCTCACCGAGCTCGCCAGAGGCTCACCTCTGCATCAAAGATTCAAAAAACAGAGGTCATGCCCGCGTTCCAAACTCAAAACGCAGAGGTCATGACTGCGTTCCAAACTCAAAATGCAGATTTCATGGAGTTAAAACGCAGAGTTCAACTCTACGTCCAACAACAAAAACACACAGTTAATGCGGAGCCTAACTTTGCGTCCTAGATCCAGAGACGCATAGTTAATGCACAGCCCAACTCTGCATCCCAGGTCCAGAGATGCACAGTTAATGCAGAACCCAACTCTGCGTCCCAGGTCCAGAGACGCAAAGTTAATGCAGAACCCAACTCTGCGTCCCAGGTCCAGAGACGCAAAGTTAATCTCTGCGTAGCGCGACCTGTGCGTTTTCAGGCCCAACTCTACGTTTCAGGTCCAGAAACGCACAGTTCGGGCCCAGAACGCTGTTTTCAGTGTTTTGACTCGTTCAAGCACGATTTGAACGGTTCTAGAACCGTTTTCTCCCCAAGATTTGAGGGGATCACTACCCTATCATGAAGAGATTTATGGGGGGTAGTTACACCCCATTAAACGCTCATTAAGGAGAGATTTAGGGGGGGCGGTTACACCCCTAATCCCCTATAAATAGTGGGAAACTCAACTGAGTTCAGATCCTCTTTTTTGGGCTGACTTTTTGGGGATCCTTGATCGGGCATCTTGCCATTTTCTGCAGCAACAAGGAGCTTTGGAGATCAGTGACTTGAAGGAGCTCTTGAATCATTTTGGAAGGCTTTTTTTGAAGCCTTTGAGATTATTCGGCCTTGGCTTATTAACCAAACTTTTGGTTTAAATCAACTCTTTCATAGAGTTTCAAACTCGATCTGAGTTATCAACTCGTCCAGAGTTTTAAAACTTGCTTTGCAAGTTCTTCTAAACTCGGTCAGAGTTTTAAGACTTGCCACGCAAGTTCTCCACAGTGTCAAACCGTGAGGAGAAGATATCATTCCAGTGAATCAAGACATTCGGATCGTCAACGGAGAGCAAACTCGACGCGAGCATTCGAGAAGAACCTAGTTTTAAACAAAGGGGAGAATCAAATTCATTCTCCTCTCTTTTGTAATCGGAATCCAAATTGTAATCAATTTTGAGAGAATACAAATCAAATTTTCTTTCATTGTCTTTTTACATCAAATTTCCTACAAACAAAAGATGGCGACTCCGCAGGGGATGATAATTCTCTGACGAAGATGTGGTGGCGCAATCCGATGTTCATCTCACTGGAACAACCGTCGAAACTCTCGTGGTCGAGTTTGATCAAGCCAAGTATGAAGAGTTACTCTCCCTCGGATCCCTTAGCCCCAAGGCTATGCGCAAGATCTGTAAAGTCTTCAAGAAGACTAAAGCTCCAATTGCTGCTCCTAAGCCGAAGGTGTTAGACCCTAGAGGGGGGTGATTAGGGTCTTATGCTAATCTAATCCGATTAAATGCCAATTAAAATTACTTAACAGATATATTCTTGTAAGATAGGTATACAATCTATTATGGGCAAGAATATGCAATATACACAAAGAGATATATCCTATATGATAGAAATATATGCAAGGATATATAAACAACACAAGGGTAAACAATCTAAACAAGATAGTGGATGATATAGAAATGAGCAATGCACAATGGCGATATAAGATATGAACATAAATATGAAAGAACGCCAAAGCACACTCAAACAAGCAATATGATCACGGAGTTCGGACCTTCCGTCCTACGTCTCCGCTCCCCACTCCCGGGGAGAAATCCACTATCACAACCGGGTTTTCTACTCTCACCCGAATAACATTTACACCTCACAGTGTCGGTTTTCAACGCTCACCGAACAACGTCACTCCTCACAATCGGTTTTCTAGTTCACCGAAAACTTCACAACACACTCGGTTTTCTAGCTCACCGAAAACCTTACAACACTCACAGTGTAACAAATATAAATTTGTTCTCTACAATAGATGAGAACTCAATGAAAGCACAACTCAATGTCACAATCTCTCACAACCCTAATATACTATGTATGCAAATACAATAAGCTCAAGTGGGTGTGTGTAATAATGAGATATAAATAAAAACTTAACTCAATAAGAACTAGCAATAAGATTGATATGAAATACAATAGTAGAAATGCTAGGAAATAGAGTTAAGGAAACTTCTCTATAAATCCAAACAGAGGATGATGAAGTGTTGAAGATGAACTCTTCAATAGCTGATGAAAAACTCCCCTTTGTAACAGCAAACCCAAAACAAACTTAAAGCAAACTAAACGAGTTTAAACCCTTGTTTAAACCCTTGTTTAAAAACTTCTTAATTAACCTTAAAAGATATCAGCAATGGGGTATATATACCCACTAGAAATCTCAGCCAAAACCACAAAACAAATGACAGAAAAGCCCCCAGAAAATCGGCTCAGAAAAGAGCCGTTGAGAAAGCAACGGTCATCTGGTCGGTCGACCGGAAATCTCGTCGGTCGACCGATGGAGCTTTCGGTCGACCAGACCGGTCGACCGACAGACTCTCTGTTACCCAGTGATGAAAGATCAAATGATCAGTCGACCGGTGCGGTCGACAGAATACTGATACTTCAGAAAACTGATTCGCTGATTTTAAAACGCTGTTTAAAAATATCAAATAAATTCCAAAAAATGTAAAACTTTGGGGAATGATTGTAGACATGATAATAAGCATGCTACATTATCAGAAAGGACCTCCCAAATGAAAAATATCATCATTTTACAAAATAGTCCAAAACATGAAAATATGAGATACTTGAATTTTGATGTTTTGACATAAACCAACTTTTGAAACTTTGTGAAATGTTTTTATAGACTTAGTAAAACATGTATAAACTGATATTGAAGTCTATAAACTAAGAATACAATATTATCACAAAATTGCATATTCTATGTAATGTTTTCAAAAACACAATAGAAAATATGAAATATATAATTTCATATATATAATCTTAAAAACTAAAAACACATGTATGTATATATATGAATATATATATGCATAGAAACCAAAACTTATGTATATATATATAACTATATATATATACGAAGAAACCAATAAATGTGTGTGTATAGATATTGAGCTTAGAGTATATAACACACATAATATAAAATCTAAAACTACATTACCCAAGCTTGATCTTGATCTTCATTGAAGCTCAACTTGGTACATGTTGCGGATGAAGCTTGAACTTGATCTTTAACTTGAATTGTATAGGCTTCAACCCAATATTCCGCCAACCTCCTTTGGATATGATCGTTGAAGCGTAATCCATCCAACCTCCAACATGTTTGTCTATAATAAATAAGAAAGCACAAATACTAGACAAACAACATTAGTGGTAAATTGTTTGTTAAACATCATCAAAACAAGAAGGCCAACAGAAGGAAGCCCTCTCCTTTAGCCGAGATTGCTTGAGCAGCCCCTCCTCCGAAGGAGTGGGCTCAGTTTATGCCAAACGCACCCCTTAGCGGCGCGTTGTGCAATCAAAACGCAGCCTTCAGAGGTGCGTTTTAACATCAAAAAGCAGACCTCAAAACTGCGTTGATCTGGCAGAACGCAACTCTCAAGAGTGCGTCCCAGAATCAAAACGTAGCCTTCAGGGCCGTGTTCCACAAACCGAACGCAACTCTCAGGAGTGCGTTTAAGATCCAAAACGCAGACTTACGAACTGCATTAACCAACAAACACCAATGATGGAAGTTACAATCTGACGACTTCCAGAAGGCTACAATTTGAGGACTTTCACGTAGAAGGTTACAATCTGACGACCTTCACAACAACTAATGAAAGCCCCAATTCAACAGCCTTCACAATCAACATCGATAATTACAATCTGACGACTCTTTTATTTTCAAGGAGCCAAGACGAAGATTACAAGATGACGATCTGTGCAAAGCTCTAGCGAAAGAGGCTACAAATTGACGGCATCTTCATATTAAAATACAGATATCTCCCAAACAGTAAGGAATTCGACGAAACGGAGGAAGCAAATCGAAGCCTTTGGCTCGGTTCGGATGGCTCCGTCTCGTCGAGATAGCCAATTTTCATATATAATTCGTCCAATTCCGACTTACGGTTTGAAAGTTATGACATGTTCTTCACAGCAAGTAATGTTCTGAAGTCCGTCTGCAGGACTGGACTTCGTCTGAACATTGGACTTAGGCTAAAGCTCACTGAGCTCGCCAGAGGCTCACCTCTGCATCCAAGATTCAAAACGCAGAGGTCATGCCCGCGTTCCAAACTAAAAACGCAGAGGTCATGACTGCGTTCCAAACTCAAAACGTAGATTTCATGGAGTTAAAACACAGAGTTCAACTCTGTGTCCAACAACAAAAACGCACAGTTAATGCGGCGCCTAACTCTGCGTCCTAGGTCCAGAGACGCACAGTTAATGTGCAGCCCAACTCTGCGTCCCAGGTCCAGAGACGCACAGTTCATGCAGAACCCAACTCTGCGTCCCAGGTCCAGAGACGCACAGTTAATGCGGAACCCAACTCTGCGTCCCAGGTCCAGAGACACACAGTTAATGCAGAACCCAACTCTGCGTCCCAGGTCCAGAGACACACAGTTCATCTCTGCGTTTCAGGTCCAGAAACGCACAGTTCGGGCCCAGAACGCTGTTTTCAGCGTTTTGACTCGTTCAAGCACGATTTGAACGGTTCCAGAACTGTTTTCTCCCCAAGATTTAAGGGGATCACTACCCTATAATGGAGAGATTTATGGGGAGCAGTTACACCCTATTAAACCCTCATTAAGGAGAGATTTATGGGGTGGTTACACCCCTAAATCCCCTATAAATAGTGGGAAACTCAACTGAGTTCAGATCCTCTTTTTTGGGCTGACTTTTTGGGGATTCTTGATCGGGCATCTTGCCGTTTTCTGCAGCAACAAGGAACTTTGGAGATCAGTGACTTGAAGGAGCTCTTGAATCATTTTGGAAGGCTTTTTTTGAAGCCTTTGAGATTATTCGGCCTTGGCTTATTAACCAAAGTTTCGGTTTAAATCAACTCTTTCATAGAGTTTCAAACTCGATCTGAGTTATCAACTCGTCCAGAGTTTTAAAACTTGCTTTGCAAGTTCTTCTAAACTCGGTCAGTGTTTTAAGACTTGCCACGCAAGTTCTCCACAGCGTCAAACCGTGAGGAGAAGATATCATTCCAGTGGATCAAGACATTCGGATCGTCAACGGAGAGCAAACTCGACGCGAGCATTCGAGGGAAGCACTCCATCGCTACCAAGAAGAACCTAGTTTTAAACAAAGGGGAGAATCAAATTCATTCTCCTCTGTTTTGTAATCGGAATCCAAATTGTAATCGATTTTGAGAGGATACAAATCAAATTTTCTTTCATTGTCTTTTTACATCAAATTTCCCACAAACAAAAGATGGCGACTCCGCTGGGGATGATGATTCTCTGACGAAGAAGTGGTGGCGCAATCCGATGATCATCTCACTGGAACAACCGTCGAAACTCTCGTGGTCGAGTTTGATCAAGCCAAGTATGAAGAGTTACTCTCCCTCGGATCCCTTAGCCCCAAGGCAATGCGCAAGATCCATAAAGTCTTCAAGAAGACTAAAGCTCCAATTGTTGCTCCTAAGCCCAAGGAAGCCGTCTCCTTTAGCCGAGATTGCTTGAGCAGCCCCTCCTCCGAAGGAGTAGGCTCAGTTTATGCCAAACGCACCCCTCAGCGGCGCGTTGTGCAATCAAAACGCAGCCTTTAGAGGTGCGTTTTAACATCAAAACGCAGACCTCAAAACTGCGTTGATCTGGCAGAACGTAACTCTCAAGAGTGCATCCCAGAATCAAAACGTAGCCTTCAGGGCCGTGTTCCACAAACCAAACGCAACTCTCAGGAGTGCGTTCAAGATCCAAAATGCAGACTTACGAACTGCGTTAACCAACAAAAATGCAACCAGCAAAGATGCGTTTCATCAACAAAACGCAAACTTCGGTCTAGCGTTGGTAAAATAGAACATGACCCTCGTGTTCCTTCTTCAGAACACGATGTGATTCGTCGTGTGCAAAAAGATCAACGTGGATTCAAGATCCATGTTAAACGAGAATCAGTCCCGCCTACAGAGAGGCAGGGGGTTCCATCTCTAACCTTACATTCTGTGAGAAAATCTCCCCAGGTATCTGACTTAAGGGAGTTACCTTCAAGGGAAAGACCGGTGCAACAGGTCACTCATTCATATCAATGTGAGTGGCTTATTTCTGCGGTCCTCTTAGAATGCCAATGTTGTGCTTTTGTGCCTAGGCAATCAGTGTTCAACCGATTGACGGGCGTTGCTCAACCAAGCAAGCGACGATGTCATTACAAGAAGAAGTCTTCAAAGACTGAGTATCCTAGAGTCACTATCAATATGATCGGCAGAGGGATAGCCTCAAGTCTTAGTTTCGATGACTCTGAGACAAGTCGTTCATCGACCGTCAGAGAAATCGATAACGAGTTTAAAGGAGTCTACCGACGCACTCGAACGCGAGCAGGAGCCATTCCTTCTGTCAACTATTGGAGGTTAGCTAGAGGAACCAATTCTGATGATGAACACTCAGCCATTGTAGAGTCCCAATCATCGAGCTCTTTTGTTTAACATAAGAGCTTCACTTATATGACGGGAAATCATGAAGATCTCGCGAAGAGACTTGATGAGCAGGAGGCCATGCTCAAATCTCAGCAGGAGGCAATCAATGAACTCATGGTCCTGTTGACTCAAATCGTCGCAGACAAGGCCTAATCTTAGGAGACAGATTCGCCACCCACGCAAAAATCTTCCCGGAGAGGAAAAGCATCTTCATCCCGACTTCACATGAGTAAAGGGAAGGAAAAATTGGTTGATGGTGCTGCTTCTGATCAAGAAGCCTACAACCTGGAATCTTTCTTTGATGAAGGAAGAGAGACTGAGAACAAGCAGAATCTCCAATCTACCAAAATGGAAGAATTGGAAGCCCGCCTCAATGCCATTCCTAACAGAAGCGATCTCCAAGACGAGGGAGTTGCTAGGCCCTATCCTGCCGAATGGGATGTAACCCCTTATCCTCCAAAGTTCGAAGTCCCGACGCTACAAACTTTTGACGGCACAGGATCACCGAACCAACACATCTATCATTTCAAGTCACAGACTGGGAATGTGATATCAAATGACACCATACTGGCTCGATTGTTCATTGGCACCCTCAAGGGAGTTGCCTTAGAATGGTTCAGGAAACTGCCTACGGGATGTATCCAAAAGTGGGCAGATCTAGAGAGACTATTCCTGTCAAGATTCTTTGAAGAGGTTACAGAAGTCTCCATCCATACCCTTCTCGTCATTAAGCAGAAGAAAAGGGAGTCCGTCAAAGCCTTCGTCAAAAGGTTTCGAAACATGGCTCTGCGAAGTCAGACAGGTATGACACAGTCTACACTGGTAGAGACCTGTCGACACAACTTGCAAACCGACCTCCTAGCCCGAATAGGAGTTGCAGAATGTCGGAGACAACTAATCTCTCAAGGCGAACAGGCTCAAAAGATTATTGCCAGGATCAAAGCTGAAGAACAAAGTAGGCAGGATCAACCTGAGCGATCGGACCAAGCCCAATCTTCTCCTGAGCAATCGGACCAAGCTCGTTCTTTCCAGTCAGAACCGGAAGATACTACGGCCGCTGAAGCCAATCCTTTCTAGTAGGATGGTAGGTCCAACAACTATCATGTTAATAGTTACCTTTGATAGTCAAACTCGTTATAAAGTGGCCTACTAGGCGATGTGCCATGCCTAATCCTTTTTCCCCTGCACTTGTTCAAGACTGGGGGTTGATTTATTCGTAGTTCATGGGATTATGAATAATAAATTTTCCGAGTTGTCACGTTCAATAAAATACCTCTGTCAACCACGAAATTCATCAAAACTATCATGTTAACATTTACCTCTGATAGTCCATCAGCTTGCTAATCTTCTTCAATAGGATGGCGAATCCAACAAAACTATCACGTTAACAGTTACCTCTGATGATCAAACTCATCAGATAATGGCCTAACTAGTGATGTGCCTCTATTCTGACTTCATGGATAGTGCCTCACTAGGCGATGTGCCTTGTCCACCTCTTTTTCTTCCCCTGCTAAGTCTTAATCAAGACTGGGGGTTGGCTACTTGGAATCCATTGGATTAAGAGTAAAGAATCTTTCACATCGTCGAGTTAACATTACATTGCTGACGATCATCAAACCACAGAGCATGAATACAGCTTGCATCACTCCCAATTTGTCACGTTAACACTACACCTCTGATAAAAATCCACTTATCGACTCTTTCCAATAGAGCGATAAGTCCTCAAAATTGCTCCGATCACAATATTCTTTCTTGTCACGTTAACACTACACCTCTGACAATCCACTTATCAATCCTCGTCAATAGGATGATAA
>BQKN01057814.1:101781-129466 GCA_022839385.1 Asparagus kiusianus | reverse complement strand
TACAAAGTTGCTCCGATCGCAACATCCTTCTGTCACGTTAACATTACGCCTCTGACAATCCACTTATCAATCCTCATCAATAGGATGATAAGTCTACAAAGTTTTCCCAATTGCAAAATCCTCATGCTAAGTTAACATTACACCTCTGGTGCTTTCAATTTCCTTTCAGTGTTTCGAATAACACCGGAAGAAACAGTGATAAAGTCTACGTATTCAATATCGTAGCCAGTGATTATCATTAAATTAATAATCTCTGGATCCATACCTTGCATGTATGGGGAATTTTATCCCGAATCCTAAGAAGGGATAAGTCAACGCCTAATACGCATTGCCGGTTAGTCTTTGACCGTAAAAAGGAGAAAAACCCACGTATTCAATATCGTGGTAGGTTATTCTTAATAACACCGAAATCCATGTTTCACACGCATGGGGGACTTTATCTCGATCCCTAAACAACGATAATTCTGCATCTAACACATGCTGCCGGGTAGCCTATTCCCGCGATAATGGCAAAGCTTACGTATTCAATATCGTGGCAGATGGTTATTAATAATGCCAAAATCCGTGCCTTACACGCACGGGGAACTTTATCCCAAATCCTAAGTAGGGATAAGTCTACGCCTAACACGCGTTGCCGGTTGGTCTTTTGTCGTGAAAAAGACACCAAAATCCGTGCCTTACGTGCACGAGGAACTTTATCCCAAATCCTAAGTAGGGATAAGTCTACGCCTAACACGCGTTGCCGATTGGTCTTTTGCCGTGAAAAAGACATCAAAATCCATGCCTCACACGCACGGGGGACTTTATCTCAATCCCTAATTAGAGATAAGTCTACGCCTGACACGCGTTGCCGGTTAGTCTTTTCCCATAAAAAAATGACAAAGTTTATGTATTCAAAATCATAGCATCAAGTCTAAGAGGGTTCATTCTCTTAGCACAACGTTACATGTGGAACGGACTTAGACAATCCATGTGCTAGCCCGACTCAAACGGTAGTCGGTAAAGCCTTATCAAATCCGTTGATGGCTGAGGGTTTGCCAAAAATCCTATGCATGTTTGAAGGCCCACCAGCTTAATGGGTGTGAGCCGAGACTTGAAACAAATGAGCTAAAGACAAGTCTCAAAAACTTAGCCACCTCTGCATCTCAAGTCAAAACACCAAGGTCAGACCCACGTCTCAAAGTTCAAAATGCAGGGTCCACCCCCACATTCCAGAAGCAGGATTATGGTGCATACCTTCACACAGGTCCTGCGCGACAAAGCCTTTCAACCAAGATGCCTTCAAAGCGAGTGCAGAGAACAAATCCTTTACGACAAGGAATCAACTACTCCAATATCAGAGTTGAGATCCATAGTATTCCGAAAATTCGTCCCAGTCAACCGCGAACTTTCAAAAACTTTGGAGGGGGTTCTGTAGGCTGTCTAAAAATCACAATAGATAGTTGATCCTCCATCAAACACCAATGATGGAAGTTATAATCTGACGACTTCCAGAAGGCTACAATTTGAGGACTTTCACGTAGAAGGTTACAATCTGACGACCTTCACAATAACTAATGAAAGCCCCAATTCAACAGTCTTCACAATTAACATCGGGAATTACAATCTGACGACTCTCATATTTTCAAGGAGCCAAGAAGAAGATTATAAGATAACGATTGTATGTTGGAAAAATTGCAATGAAGAAAACAAAAGAAAATTGAATTGAATTCCTTTGATTCCGATTACAACTTGATTACAAAAGAGAAGAAAACAAATTTGGTTTTCTCCTTTGTTTAAAACTGGGTTCTTCAAGGTAGCGATGGAGTGCCTCCTTCGATTGTTTGCGCTGAAATTGCTCTCCGTTGACGATCTGACCGTCTCTTATCTCGTGGGAACGATGAACTTCTGTGAAAAGTTTTATGGATAACTCTTTAACGAGTTTAAGAACTCTGAACGAGTTAGAACTCTGTGAATAGAGTTGTTAGAACCGAAAATTCAGTTAATGACCAAGCAAATCTTCTGTCTTTGAAGAATCTTCTCAGATTTGATCTTCTGAGCTTGATTCAAAAATCCTATCTCCAAGGATTTTGCTGTTACTGCTGTTGAATCATCAAACCCGAGTGGTTGAGATCTTGAATCGCCTCCAAACCTGTACGGTTCAGATGTTGAGAATCCAACCCTTTGCTTCGTTGGGTTTGTTGAGTTTTTATAGGGGGATAAGAGGTTGTAACTGCCCTTTAAATCCGCTCCTACGTGGGCGTGATTTCCTCAGATCGTGGGGAAACGGTTCTGAAACCGTTCAACTCATATTTGAATGAGTCAAACGCCCACATTGGCGTTCAGGACCCTAACCTCGCGTCTTAAAATTGAGACGCGAGGTTGAGTGTTGGCTGAACACCAATGAACGCGAGTGTCGCTCGCGTTTGATTTGTTGTAGCTTGGAAACGCTGGGGTCATGTGCACTTCCAGAATTGTAACGCGGGGATGACTTCCGTGTTTTAGAAGAAGTTGGTTAGCTTGTAACCTCTTCTGTAGAGCGTTGTAAAGACCATTGTTGAGTGATCTTCACCTTGGCTGCTCAAAAATATGAGAGTTGTCAGATTGTAACTCCCGATGTTGATTGTGAAGGCTGTTGATTAGAGCTCTCATCGGTTGTCGTGAAGGTCGTCAGATTGTAACCTTCAGCGATCTACGTGAAAGTCTTCAAATTATAGCCTTCTGGAAGTCGTCAGATTGTAACTTCCATCATCGGTGTTTGATGGGGGATAAGCTATCTATTATGATTTTTAGACAGCCTACAACGATCTGTGTAAAGCTCTAGCAAAAGAGGCTACAAATTAACGGTCTCTTCATATTAAAACGCAGATATCTCCCAAACCGTAAGGAATTCGACGAAACGGAGGAAGCGAACCGAAGCCTTTGGCTCGGTTCGGATGGCTCTGTCTCATTAAGATAGCCGATTTTTATATATAATTCGTCCAATTCCGACTTACGGTTTGAAAGTTATGACATGTTCTTCACAGCAAGTTATGTTCTGAAGTCCGTCTGCAGGACTGGACTTCGTCTGAACATTGGACTTAGGCTGAAGCTCACCGAGCTTGCCAGAGGCTCACCTCTGCATCCAAGATTCAAAATACAGAGGTCATGCCCGTGTTCCAAACTCAAAACGCAGAGGTCATGACTGCGTTCAAAACTCAAAACGCAGATTTCATGGAGTTAAAATGCAGAGTTCAACTTTGCGTCCAATAACAAAAACGCACAGTTAATGCGGAGCCTAACTCTGCGTCCTAGGTCCAGAGACGCACAGTTAATGCGCAGCCCAACTCTGCGTCCCAGGTCCAGAGACGCACAGTTAATGCAGAACCCAACTCTGCGTTCCCGGTCCAGAGACGTACAGTTAATGCAGAACCCAACTCTGCGTCCCAGGTCCAGAGACGCACAGTTCATCTCTGCGCAGCGCGACCTGTGCGTTTTCAGGCCTAACTCTGCGTTTCAGGTCCAGAAACGCACAGTTCGGGCCCAGAACGTTGTTTTCAGCGTTTTGACTCGTTCAAGCACGATTTGAACGGTTCCAGAACCGTTTCTCTCCAAGGTTTGAGGGGATCACTACCCTATCATAGAGAGATTTATGGGGGCAGTTACACCCCATTAAACCCTCATTAAGGAGAGATTTAGGGGGGCGGTTACACCTCTAAATCCCCTATAAATAGTGAGAAACTCAACTGAGTTCAGATCCTCTTTTTTGGGCTGACTTTTTGGGGATCCTTGATCGGGCATCTTGCCGTTTTCTGCAGCAACAAGGAGCTTTGGAGATCAGTGACTTAAAGGAGCTCTTGAATCATTTTGGAAAGCTTTTTTTGAAGCCTTTGAGATTATTCGGCCTTGGCTTATTAACCAAACTTTCGGTTTAAATCAACTCTTTCATAGAGTTTCAAACTCGATCTGAGTTATCAACTCGTTCAGAGTTTTAAAACTTGCTTTGCAAGTTCTTCTAAACTCGGTCAGAGTTTTAAGACTTGCCACGCAAGTTCTCCACAGCGTCAAACCGTGAGGAGATGATATCATTCCAGTGAATCAAGACATTCGGATCGTCAACGGAGAGCAAACTCGACGCGAGCATTCGAGGGAGGCACTCCATCGCTACCAAGAAGAACCTAGTTTTAAACAAAGGGGAGAATCAAATTCATTCTCCTCTCTTTTGCAATCAGAATCCAAATTGTAATCGATTTTGAGAGAATACAAATCAAATTTTCTTTCATTGTCTTTTTACATCAAATTTCCCACAAACAATCTGATCCTGTACTACTTCGCAGTGCTAAAGCAAGCTAAGAAGTTCGAAGGTTTCTTTATTGAATACATTCCATGAGCTCAGAACGCTTATGCAGACGCTTTAGCCTCGTTGGCAACTTCGCTAGCATTGGCACCAGGGGCCGAAATAATGATTCCAGTCATGGGACGTGAGCTATACTATTCTAAGATTCCTATAGAGGAAAGTTCAGACAAGACAATAGCAGGAGAAGTCTGTACAACCTCCATGGAGCTCGAATCTAGAGATTGGCGATTCCCATACATCGACTATGTCTTGTACGGAATTTTACCCGACGATCCTAAGGAAGCGGCTGTTATCAAATGGAAAGCACTCCGATTCTATTATGATACAGTTTCTCAAACTCTGTATCGTAAATCACAGGATGGAGTTTTGCTTCGATGCCTTTCTCGAAAGGAAGCAAAAGAAGCCCTCAAAGAGGCTCAAGATGGAATGTGCGGAGCTCATCAACCCGGAGCTAAGTTGGGGGATCGCCTTTGACGAATTAGCTATTATTGACCAAAAATGTTCTCAGACGTAGTCAATTATGCTAAACGTTGTTACGCATGTCAGATTCATGGGGACTTTATCCACCAAGTGCCAGGTAACTTACATCCCACATCCGCATCTTGGCCATGCGAGATGTGGCAGACCTGCAACCGAGGATTCATGCTCTTCTTTTTCTTCTGTAGCTCGGATAGCGTCGGCCATCAATTTTGGTTTCTATGGGCCTTTGCTAGGGGAAGACCCAACCATCAATTTCCGACGGATCTGCTTATCATATTGACCAGCTTCATCCGCCTAGAGTTTTCTCTTCCCAGTTACCCTTGCTATAGAAGAATATACCACCCGGGTTAGCTCCACTAGAGCAGGCTTAGCTGCTTGCTCCTCTTCCTGTCCAGCAGAAGGGTCCTCAACGGATAAAAACTCGTCGATCCCTCTCAGACGGGATGTCTTTGACCCCCTCCTTAAGGCATACATACGTCTGATGTCTTTCAGACAAGACGTATTTAAGTTGTAATTGGGAGTCTGGGAAGCGGCAAAGTACCATTTGCAGAAGCTCATGGAAGTGTAAGAGTTGGGTGCTTTGTGGGGAAGCTTGAAGATGTCTCTGGTACAACCTGCCACGGAATAGTACCAAGCCCTGGCCCCTTCATATAAGTTGCTAACAACTGAGAGCTGAGGTTGAGGGTTCCCAACATACAGTTGATCGTACCCAAAGTGGTGAGCGAACCTATAGGGCTGGTAGGGCTTGAGGAAACATTTTTCGCCTTGCTTGAAGACAAGGTAGCCCGGCCTGATAGAGATGAGACAATGGAAAATACCCCCGCTTAGCTGGGTGAATCGGTTAGGACCCGCCACGTCCTGATACTCTGCTCCATAGACCCCGCCTTCAAAATCGGGAAAACAACGGAAGATGTGGTAGTGGGTGTCTTGCGACAAGATCTGGCAAATTCTAACCATATAACACCCCTCCCGTTTTGCAGATTCTAGTCATTATACAAACAGGATGAATGAGTCTCCTGGGGAAGAGGCTGCACTCATTAGGGGAGGATAGTGAAGTACATACCAAGCCATCAGATAAGTATAAGGCAATGGTATTTGGGGATTAGGAGTTTTGAAAGCCTTGTTTCCACCAGACTCTACCTCTGTAACATCAATAAAATCCACAGCCAACTCACGCAGCCCACTCTGTAAGCAACCTACCATGACGTAAAGCAGATTCAATGGCCTCCCGTACACTAAAAGAACAGCTGGGTAAATCACCTCAACGGCAAGAGCGTCAATTGGCCTGGTGGGGACAACGCACCACTTAAGCCATAGCATCAGAAACCCTGCCAATAGTGTCGTGTCTGAAATGGGAATTTGAGCTTGATAGTGGAATCTTTCAAACTCCGTCTGATCTGGGAAAATGTCTTCCTTGACCTCGTTCGTATAATGAGAAGTGGCAGCGTCAATTTGAGCTTGAATCTCCTCCAAAGTGCTTGTAGACAATCTGGTCACCAAATCTCCCTTATTAGTAAGGTTCTGGAATAAATAATTTGCCTAAGACACTTGTTTGATACCGCCTCCATGAGCCCCCGTCTACTTCATACAAATGTGGAAGTGACACATGACTTCCCAGAGAGTGGAGTAAACTTCGAGGCTGGTCTTCTTTAAAATTTTAAGTTTTATTGATCCCGGAACAAATTCTTCATAAGATAAATCCCCAAGAAGAAGACCTGAGACTTCATGCATCTCATGAAGAGCGAAGCCTAGCTCCCCCACCAGGGTGAAGAAAGTACAGGTCTCGGGATTGTACCAGAGAAATGAAATTAGCTCTGGACGATCCCGAACTTAGTAGCTCGTACCAGAATCTTCAGGCCAGCTCAAGTAAGAGGTGCCTCCAATTCCTCCAGAACAAAGTTGGTTATCCGAGTCCACCACCCTGTCACCGGAGAATGAACCCAACAAGGAATTCTAAATCCTTGTGCGGGAAATTCTCCCTTCTTTGTTAAGCTTCTTAAGAAAAGTATTTGCCAGGCTGGCCACTTCACCGACCGGGTATTCTTTGGCGAACAAGCCTGGCCGTAAAGCCATCACCTGTCTATTATAACCAACTGTGTGGACCCCTTGAAAAGTTAAGGTCCCGAGAACAACTCCATCCTGATCCTTAACAAGGTTCCAATCCATACGCCTTGGGATGGAGGCGCATTGAAAATATGATATGGGGAACATTCTCTCCATATTGGGTAAGAAAATGTTATGGTCTCCAACCTTCCTTAGCCATTTATAGTCCCCATCATAAGCGATTCCTACTTCAAAGTCAACGAAATCCTCGAAGAGGAATCCTAGTTTGACTATCGGTTTACGGATCAGGTTCTCAAGCCTAGCGTCCGTAACTAATATCCTAAGAGTGTCAGGAGAAGCCTGGGTGATCATTTCCACACGACTATTCTCGGTAATCCTAAAAACTCGAAGTTCTTTGCGCAGATTAAATGTCATGTTTAGATCCACGACAGCTTCATGTCCAAAATTATGGCGGAAATGGAGAGGCTCGTTGGTATGACGCACTGCACAATAAAGAAAAGAGTCAGACAATGCAAAGGTAAATCAGACGTGGAGATCGAGCCTCGTGTCGAAAATCTTAGACGCGGAGATCAAGCCCCGCGTCCAAAATCTTAGACGCGAAGATCGAGCCCTGCGTCGAAAATCTTAGACGGGGAGATCGAACCTCGTGTCGAAAATCTTAGACGCGAAGATCGAGCCCCGCGTCGAAAATCTCGGACGTGGAGGTCAACCCCGTGTCGAAAATACTAAACGACAGAGTCCAGATCCATGTTATTGAAACGAGTCTCCTCGTTTATTCAAAGATAGGAACTCACCACAGCGAGTTTGACGACCACAAAAGTCATACTCACCACCGATTAAAGGGAGTTGAGGTGACGGCACGCCCGCCTGAGCCATGGTACCACCAGCCGACGCAAGCGCCGATGAACCTTGGGCCACGGTGATGTTGGATTTGGAGGGACGAGTGACAGTCTTCTTCTTGGGCGCCATTGATTTCGGTCAAAGGAGAAGAAGATGAATAGTCCTCGCCGGAGATAAGAACGAAAATTTTCGTTAAAATTTCAAGAAGAGTCGAATGGCTCTTGATTTGACCCCCAGCAGTCTATTTATAGATAGTTATGAGCTGTCAAATCGGAATGAGATTCTAGGCCAGAATCCCTCCTAAACGCGATTTCAGCGTTCGAGTTGGTTGAACTTCCAAACAAGGAATTCACACACGCGTTCTAGTTCTCAAGCGTAGATTTCACCCACGCGTTCTAATCCCTAAAGGCGGAATTCACCTATGCATTTGGACTGCTATAATAGCAGCATCCCGGCAACTAAGGCTATGGTACAGCTCCAAATAAATAAAAGAAGAGCTAACAGTAGTCATCAAGGTGACCAAAAACGAGAATAAACAGACGACTCCGCTATGGAGTCTGTTGGATGAGTAAAGACAGCTTACAATCAGCAACGCTAAAACCATCAAACTCAATCCGACGCGCAATTCATTCTTCTAAGTGGCTAAATATTCCCACTAAGATTGATGAAGCCAGGAGCTACACATAGCTCATTCTTCTAAGTGGCTTAATATTCCCACAAAGATTAATGAAGACACAATCCGACGCGCAACTCATTCTTCTAAATGGCTTAACATCCCAACCAATATTAATGAAGCTAGGAGTTGCGCATAGCTCATTCTTCTAAGTGGCATCCTAACGAAGATTAATGAAGACAGGAATTTTGCGCGTAACTCATTCTTCTAAGTGGCTTAACATTCCCACAAAGATTAATGAAGACAGGATTCGCGCGCAACTCATCCTTCTAAATCGCTTAACATTCCCACCAAGATCAATGAAGCTGAAAGCTGCATTTCGAGTGTTCATCAATGCCTACAAAAATTCTCTACAGAAAAGAGTGTATCTCATTACAGATTGAGTGGAGTATCTAAAGGATCCAAACAAAATCTAAAAAATACACCTCATCGCAGACCAAGTGGAGTATCTTAAGGACCCAGACAAAATCGTTGTCATCATCGTTCTTGTTTGATTCATCAGCAATGACTTGGGCTTTAGCTTGTTTGACTAAGTTTATTGTCATCAAGACTTAAAAGTTACCTTATTTGGTTCAAGGAAAAAGAATTTTAACATTCCAACAACCAAGTTCACGATGTCTTCATATCAGACGGAGTGAACAATCAATCAACTAAATTTTAGGATCCAAAGTATTCCAAAAATTCGTCCCAGTCAACCGTGAACTTTCAAAAATTTTGGAGGGGTTCTTTATGCTGTCTAAAAATCACAATGATAGCTGATCCCTTTCAAGATTTAATAATGAAAGTTACAATCAGATGACTTTCATGCCAATAAATGCAAGCTGCAAATGGAGGACTTTTCACATAGATCGAGAAGAGTTACAATTCAAAGACACTTCCGACAACTGATGAAAACTCTATTCAGTGGTCTTCACAATCAACAATGAGAGTTACAATCTGACGACTTTCACACCCCACAACAGATAAAGCGAGAATTACTGAACAATGGTCCTTGCAACGCTTTACAGAAGAGGTTACAAGTTAATTAACCCTTTTTAAAATGCGGAACTCATCTTCGCGTTACAATTCTTAAAATTCAGGCGACCCCCGTGTGTCCAAGCTGCAACAAGCAAAACGCGAGCAGCCCTCGTGTTTTTGACGTTCAGTCAATATCCAACTCCGCGTCTCAATTCTAAGACGTGAAGTTAGGGTCCTGAACGCCAATTTGGGCGTTTGACTCATTCAAACACGAGTCGAATGATTTCAGAACGGTTTTCCTCACGATCTGAGGAAATCACGCCCACTTAGGAGTGGATTTAGAGGGCAGTTACAATCTCTTATCCACCTATAAAACCTCAACAAACTCAACCGATTAGGTTTTGGAGGTTGAAGATTTTGGAGATCTAAACCGCACGGAGTTCAGATTGAAGTGGGAGTTCGACTAGATTTGGAAGATCAAATCATCTACGAAATCAGTAGAGTTCTTGGCGATTAAGAGATCGGATTCTTCAGCAAAAAACAAATCTATTTGGCTTATTAACCGATTATTTGGTTCTAACAACTCTTTTCACAGAGTTCTAGCTCGTTTTGAGCTCTAAAACTCGTTAATAGTTATTCCTCAAACTTACCACAGAAGTTCATTATTTCCACGAGATACAAGACGGTCGGATCGTCAATGGAGAGCAAATTCGATACAAGCATTCGAAGGAGGTACTCCATCACTATCAAGAAGAACCCAGTTTTTTAAACATAGGGGAGAATCAAATTCGTTCTCCTCTCTTTTGTAATCGAACTGTAATTGAGATCGAAGGAATACAAGTTAATTTTCTTTCAATCTTTTTATTATAAATTTTCCACAAACACGAACTATGTGTTTCAGAGTTCACAACGCTACGCGACCTGTGCTTTTTCAGCCTAAAACAGGCCCAACTCCGCGTTTGATGTCTAAAACATAGAGTTCGGGCCCAGAACGCCATTTTTGGCGTTTGACTCGTTCAAACACGGACCGAATAGTTCCAGGAACCATTTTTCTAAAGCGATTTGTGGGATTTTCGCCCTACTTAGGAGCAGATTAAGGGGGTAGTTACCACCCTTAATCCCCTATAAATACCAGAAACTCAATTGAGTTAAAGGATCGGCTTTTTCCATCAAAAATAGATCGCAAAAGGAGAGATCGGCAACCTCTTGAGTAGATCATCTTCGGATCTTGGAGATTTCCCAGATCTGGAGATCAGAAAAGGGGGTCTTCGTTCAAACTCTGGAGCATTCATTGGAGCTTTCATCCTTGGCTTATAGACCGATTTTCAATTAAATCAACTATTTTTCAAGAGTTTAAACTCGCTCTGAGTTATCAACTTGTCTAGAGTTTCAAACTTGCTTTGCAAGGTCTCGACAGCGTCAAATCATGAGGAGGAGATACCGTTCTAGTGAATCAAGACGTGTGGATCATCAATGGAGAGAAAACTCAAAGCGAGCATTCGAGGGAGACGCTCCATCGTAACCGTGAAGAACCCAGAATTAAATTAAGGGGAGAATCCAGATCATTCTTCTCTCTTTTGTAATCAGGAAATCCAATTGTAATCGAGATTAAGAGGGTTGTAATCATTCTTTTTCTATGTAGTTAGAGAGAATAAATCAAATACGATTCTTTCATTCTTTTTCTTATTGCAAATTTTCCACTAAACAAGGAGGGAGATTGACATTGCCCTTCGAGTCGGCACGAAGGGGAATCGTCCCGAGGTCTTGGCGAGTTGACTTCGATCGAGAGACTGGCACTGTACTTCAAGTCAACACGAAGTTGACTTCGATCGAGAGACTGGCACTGTACTTCAAGTCAACACGAAGGGGTGTCGTCCCTTGGTCTTGGCGAGTTGACTTTGATCGGGAAATTGGTACCACCCTTCGAGTCAACACAAAGGGGGTGTCATCCCTTGGTCTTTGTGAGTCGACTAGAAGGTCTCAGCAACCTGGACTTCATGAGTCGACTAGTGGTCTCAACAACTTGGTCTTCAAGGTGTTGACTGACAACGCCCTTCGAGTCAACGAGGAGGTCTCAGACGCTAGGAGTCGACAAGGGGGTCTCGGCCCTTCAGGTCGATGAGGGGTCCTCCACCACTTCGAGTCGATGAGAGGGTCTCCGCCCTTTCAGTTGATGAGGAGGTCGCTACTTCGAGCCGACGAGGGGATCTCGGCCCTTCGAGTCGACGAGGGGGGCTCGGCCACTTGGTCTTCGAAGTGCGGACTAACACCGCCACTTGAGTCGATGAGGAGGTCTCTGCCATTCGAGTCGATGAGGGGGTCTTCGCCCTTCGAGTTGACGACGGGGTCTCCGACACTTCGAGTCGACGAGGGGATCTCGGCCCTTTCAGTCGACGAGGGTATCTCCGGTCTTCGAGTCGACAAGGGGTTCTCCGCCACTTTTAATCGACGAGGGGGTCTTGACCCTTCGAGTCGATGAGGGAGTCTTGGCCACTTGGAGTCGACAAGGGGGTCTCGCCTCTTCAACTCGATGAGGGGGTCTCCGCCACTTTGAGTCAACGAGGGGATCTCTGCCCTTTGAGTCGATGAGGGAGGCTCGGCCACTTAGAGTCGACGAGTGGGTCTTGGCCGCTTAGTCTTGGCAAGTCGACTAGAAGATCTCGGCACCCTAGACTTGGCGAGTCGACTAGATGGTCTCAGTACCCTCCGCTTGGCGAGTTGACTAGGGGTCTCGGCAACTTGGTCTTCGAGGGTCGAACTGACACCACCCTTCGAGTCGACGAAGGGGTCTCCGCCATTCAAGTTGTCTGGGGGTTGGACTCTTCAGGGAGTCGGCCTGAGTTTGATGGACTCTCGGGGAGTCGGCTTGCCTTTCCAGAGATGGACCCTTAAGCTCTTTTACTTGTTCCAAGTTGTTGTGCAGGGATAAAGGCAATTTTTATTGCCTACAGTTAACTTTTGACATTTCTTTATAACATATTTGTTTATATGAACTTTATTTATTTTTCTTAAATCATATGCATCTCAAGTCAATATATTGCTATATGTGGGGAAAATAAGGAAGTCACTGTGGGCTTAATGTGCCTCTATGAGATTTTTATTTTAGTGTTACAAGCCCAAATTTGAGTCTCACCCTTCTAGAACCACGAACTTAATAATTATAGGGTCTTCAAGTCAACTAGAGTATAGAAGTGTTGACCGTATTGAGGTTTGACATGCTTTCTTTTCCCATTGCATGAAGTATTATTTTTAAATTGTTGCATTCAAAAGTGGTAATTTAACTTTTTAGTGATATTTTCTCTCTTATTTAAGACTGTGCATGTTACTTTTAATTTATGATGGTTTATATCTTTTAAATTTTTTTCGTAAAACCAGTGTATGAATTTATCCATTTATTGAGGTTTGAACTCATTGCGTTATATTTATTCTTCTCAGAGACTCGGGATAAGATGAAGTTGGTGGTTTCTAAGCTTTTAGAAAGGAGCAAGAATAAAATTTGCAGATTGCTATTTTTTCCAGGTGAAGGTTGGATAAAAGTCTTCGATACTTAGTTGATATTTTCAAGCTTCGCAATAATAGAATATTTCCATTTAGGTTGAGAAATATTTGTTTATCTCAAGTTAATTAGTTTAATATTGACTTGTGGATCCCAGAGAAAATTTGTTGTTGGTTTTAATTCTATGATGGGATTAGTTTGGCGTACCACTTATTCCCCCCCCCCCTTTTTTGTTACTTTATGCACGTTTTTGTATAAATACTTTGTATATTGATCTAAACTACACCAAGAAATTAGGTTAATTATGCTTCAAATTAATGAGGAGCTTGAGATTAGGGTGGTCTTTAAACCTTTAACTAGGGTTCAATGTCAAGATAGATCATATTGGTTTATAGGGCAATCATCAAGATCCATGTAATTCTGTCTCATTAAAATAAATGTGATCACGTCTGTAGGTGTGAAAATTGATTACCCGAAATAGGGATTTCGCTTGTATTGATAAGAATAGCTTATTACAAACTAATGAATAAAAATTATAACAGAAGCGGAGGGAACGCCCTCCTTGTTTAACATAGGGACTTTGGTAACGATAGGATGTCTTGCTCAGTTCTCGCACCGAGTTTGCTTCCCTTGGACGATTCAATCGAGGTTGCGGATGAGCTTCAATATGTGGTAGAAGCTTGTGTTGGTCGAGTTCGAGTATCCGAGCTCAATGGCGGTCAAGGACGAAAACTAGAAGGAGATGCTACAGTGCAAGAACAATGCAAAGAGCAGGTCCTTAGCTCCATCGGGAGCCGAGAGCTGGTGGTTCGGTTAACTGACTGAATCAATCAATAGGTTGTGAAAATGCGAACCCGCGGCCTCTTTTCTGTGGTCAAGAGAGGTTCTTTTATAGGAGAGAGGCGGCGTGGTTGTCCTCCTTGAATCATGGGATGTGACTATGTCCTGTTGAGAGATGTCATGCCTCTCACTTGTACTGTGAGCGGCTGCTTGATGGGCTGGGAGTACCGTGCTCCTCCCCTTCACGTCACGGGAAATAGGAAGGCCTATCCCTATACGCGACGGCATAGCCGCCAATTACTTTATTGAGTTTGGCGAGTTTGTTGATCACCAGATTGGTCATTTGAACGTGGAGGCGAGTCCCAGTCACTTGATCGATCTTGACTCATGCAGGCGAGTCGGATACGTAGACGAATCTCAGTGATTCGGATGAGCTTGACTCGTGCAGGCGAGTCGAGCATGGAGGTGAGTTTGGCGAATGCGTGGATTTGACTGGTCATTCGTATTGTGAGCGACTACTTGATAGGCTGGGAGTACTGTGCTCCTTCCCCTCACGTCACGGGCAATGGGAAGGCCCATCCCTGTACGTGATATTTCGACCATCCAGTACCCAAATGAGACTAACGAGTTCGTCAATTGCCTGGCCATACAGGCGGGTCCAACTCGTGAGTAGACTTGACTCGTGCAGGAAAGTCGAGTGTGCCGGTGAGTTTTAGGTCGCCTGGCGGGTTGTCTGGACATGCAGGCGAGTTCATCGACCGCGTTGTCTTGACTCGTGCTGGCGAATCAAGCACGCACGCAAGCTTCTTTCATGCTGGTGAACTCAATTTTTGGAAGGATTTGACTCTTGTAGGCGAGTTAAATAAGCAGGCGGAATTTAGGTCCTTCTGCGATTAATGTAGTTTTCACCGCCTAGAAGACCCCCTTCAAAGTTTTCAGACCTAAACTGATTTGAGTGCGGTCTGGAATACTTTGAATAAAGAGATTTGCAGCTTGTCTCATGCGTTAAGGCTAATTTGATTCTCGTGTTTGCGTTGAGATCCTAGGATTTTTAGCAAACTCTCAGCTATCAACGGGTTTGATGGGCGTTTACCGATTACCATTTGAATCGGGCTAGCCGTACTATTCCCCTTAGTACGATGAGTTGTCGAAAAGTCTCTCTTAGGCTTAACGCTAAGACTTCTCCTCTAACCTTAGCCGTTCGAGGTATTGGTTTAAGTCAATTACAATCGTTAGATTGTAATTTGGCTGAGTCGTGTTGTTCGAACACGGCGACTTATCTTGAAATGATCGTTACTTGTGGGTGCGGCTGGGGAAAACATCGATAGGTTGTATCGCCTGGTAGGTTTGACTATGTAGGCGAGTCTGTTTCATTCGGGCGAGCCAAAATCTTGATACTTCAAATGAGCTAGACCAATCAGGTGAGACTCATCTTCACAGGCGAAGTCCGAAGCGGTGGAGGGCAAGCTTGGCGCTCAGACGAATTAGACCAAGTAGGTGAAATTCGTTCTCACAGGCAAAGTTTAGGGTAGCGGAGGGTGGACCATGTGTTTTGCAGGCGTAGCTCTGTGTCTTCTAGCTAGGGCCGCGTGGGCCTGTCAAGTCGCATTAAATGCGATTTGACAAGGCAACGTCGTTTTTGTGCGCTTCGCTCGATGATAAATCATGGCCTTCGCTTTGAATCCGACTGCTGGGTTTAGCCAGAAACTATCTCTCGGTTCGGGTCATGGATTCAATATCCCCGACCCGTTCTGCTTTGCCGGTTCGCCGGTAACCGTCGAACTCGAACCGCTGTTAGCGATTGTGGCCACGTTTCCCAACCACAAGCGTTCTGCCATTAAATAGGCTTGGTCTCTTTCCTTAGGGGAGTTACTGTGACTAGGGAATCTTTCCTGCTTGAATCTTCCCAAGAGAAAGAACTCAAGTTTCGTCTTCGATTCTCCGATTTGGTGCTAAAAACCAAGAGGTGCTCTTCGAAGGGAAAGGTTCTTGGCTGCCTTTCTGGTAGTGTCACTGCCGGTAAGGTCGCTAGCACGCCTGGAACATACTTGGCTAAGTTTAATTCTTCCGCATTGATTAACGATGTGGAACTAAGAAGATAAGCACTGTTCGCTCGTCTTCTCCAGTGGATTTTGCCGTTTTTTGGTAGTTTTCCCTGATTTGGGTAAACCTGGCCTTTTCTAGGCAGATTCGTCTTATGTTAGGCGAATTCAACACTTGCCAGGTGAAGTTAGCTTCGTCAGGTGAGATCCGCCTATAGAAAGTTGCCTGCCCGGAGGACTTGGAAAATTCTGACTCCAAATGTGAATTCTATTCTAATTCTTTGTCTTTGTCTTATAGCCACATTTTCTAACGAGGCCCTCCCGAAAGGCGTTGCCATTGGTCTTGCTGATGGTATGGGCTATGCGGTGCCTTCCTGGTTCCATCTTCTTGATCCAGTGCATGTGTTTGGTGTCGATAAGCCCGATGAACTGGTAAAGAGAGTAATCGACGGGCATCATTTGACACTACGTGAGTTGATTAACGACGCTATGTTGACTAACGCAACTAGGATGGAGCTGAAAAGCCCCGGTTCTTGTTTGGTGACGGTATAATTGACCACTCTACTTTATTACTAGGGGAGAGCAGGTGGCTCCGTGTCGTGGATGGAGTCCACTACTATCTCCCTAGTATGCCGAGAGGGTTCTCAATCATTGAGTTACGATCACTCTCGGTCCTAAGAACGATGAATTAGGATCTGACCCCGACTCAAGACAATGTGACTTGCGGGATCTTTATAGGTTCCATAGCTGGCTATGGAGTCGACAGTTCTTACAAGCGCGTGACCGCTCTGTGTCCTGGATTGCTGCATAACAAATTGCCCGTAGGGGAGACGACCGCGGTGGCGGAGACCTTTCATCATCGCTTCTTTTGGGCTGGGGGCCAATTTCCTTTGAAGGACTTCAGGGCTCCGGGGTGGATCCACTCCATGCCTGGTAACAATACTTGGTGGTCTAAGCTCACTGAATACATTTTGGTGGAGAATTTTGACCTTGCGGGTTCCGAGCTGTATGTGGCTATCAGGGCCACTCAACATGGTCTGAAGATCAAGTCCCCCCAGTTTCAGTTGGAGCTATATTGTCAAGACAGTGGTACGTTATTCACTTCCAATGGTAAGCTTAGCATTACTCTTCATTAGATGTATGACGTGTCAGTGTTGCCGTTAGGGGATATCCCCTATGAGGAGTACGTGCTAGGACAAGAGGAGATTAAACATCTTTCGGCCCGATTCTCTCTGGCGACAGAGACTTTATGGGAGCTGCTCTGCCACTACTACATATACCTAAACACACTAGGGGCTATGGATCATAAAGGCAAGAAGAAGAGGGCTCCAAGAATCAGCCATAAGAATTAGCCTGATTACCTGTTACCGAAGAATGACATCAAGGGGAGGCCTACTCTGTCGCTTGGCGAGTGTGACCAGGCCGAAGTAGAGAGGAGGATGGCCGACGGATGGGCTTTCGAAACCCTTAAAGATGATGAGGGTGGGTTCAAATTTGGGATGACCTTCCAATCGTTCCATCATCAGGCTAGGTCTCCTATATCAGCAAAAGCTCTGCTCGTGGGGTATCTCATGTTGTGGTTGAAGAGGTGTGTGGTTCCCAATCACTCTTTTGAGGTGATCCCAGTGAAGGTCGTCTACCCTGCAGTACGCTTTGCCTGTGGGAGGCCATATGCGTTAGTGTCGACGGTGGTAGCATGCATCTAGCGAGGGCTCCGCACTCTAACAGCCCAATTTTGTCGGGTGTCATATGTTGACGAAGGGGAAGGTGAAATCACCAAGACTCCTAAACAAAGGGGAAGGTGAAATCAACAAGACTCCTAATCCTAGGGTTGTATTGCCGTACACCTATTTGATGACATGGTTTGTCTATCACTGTGAGTGTTTGATGAGCGCCCCAACGACTCGTCAGGGAGAAGGGTTCGTTCCATTTGTCCGACGCTTGGAGAAATGCTACTGGAAATGTAGAGACATTCCTGATATGAGGAAGACGCTGTCGCACTTTGGCCATTACAATTTCCATCGCTTCTTCCCTTATTTCACTAGCAGGAGATACTGTGAGTCCCTTCGGGACACGTCGACGGCGGATCAGAATACAGTCCTCTCCCGTGGTACTTTCCAATGGCTGGTTAACATCCGTCCGGGGTATCACGTTTTGCGAACAGGCTCTGTGTGCTATTTAGAGCCATATATTCCCTATAGGTTTGCTCGTCAATTTGTTTATGACGAGTTGTATGTAGGGAATATTAACCCTCATTTATGTTACGAAGGAGGGTTGGTCGATGGTGTGCGGGGGTGGTTCTGGACCTATGCGGGTTGTACCAACACGTACTTCGAGCTGCCCGTTAGGGATCATGACCTTCATAATACACTCTTCTATTGTCGGTGGTACAGGGGTGCTAACACGAATCCTGAGGGATTTCGGTTCTAGAATTCTTGCCTGGCGGAGCATGGGCGCCGCTCGAGGGCAGATCCCTGCCCATCAAGGTGGAGGGGTTGTCATACTATTAGGGAATGGCATGAAGAGATCCCTGCAGAAGACACCTAAGGCCTTTACGTGAGTTTAGGTGAATTCGGGTCATTTGAGGCTCGCACCTCCCCCCCCCCCCCCCTTTCACTCAGTTGAGCCCACCGGCGAGCAAAGGGTGTTTGATGAACTGGCTTGCGTGGGTGAGCGCCTAGAACAGGTCTAGGGAACGGTAGCCAGGTGGATGGGGATGTCCGCTCTTGCCTCAGGCAGTTTGCTTCTCTCTAAACGCCAACGGGAGGTCGACACTGGTAGCTCAAGGGTGGAGGTAGTCAATAAGGTCTGTCACGAGGAGGCGGTGGAGACTATCAGAGCAGCGGAGGGCGAGGTTACGGCCCCACTTGTGCTAATTCCCAAGGTAACTACCCCTATGACTAGGGCTACTATGCCTGCTTTGTTTATCGCGTCTGGTACGCTCCCGTTAACTTCGGGGGCCGCTCCCTCATTGCCTTATGTGGGACACCAAGCGGGGGCCTCGACAAGTCCAAGGATTGTATCAGAAGGTAACCTTTAATACCATGTCTTCAGGTATAAGATCAAATCTGCGCTACTTAATGTTTGTGTTGATTTAACGTAGGCACTGTTGAAGGGGTACTCTCCATTCCTTCCGATGAAGAGGAGGGAACTTGAGATGAAGAGGAGCTCTGGGACTCAGGTAAGAGTAGAATCAAACTCTGTGGATATGCCAATGTTGAACTATTGATGGGGCTCTCTTCAGAAGTTACTACTAACATTCTCCCTATATTTGCAGCTGACCCACCCTTCGAAACTTCAAGTAAAGAGGATCCTCCATCCAGGGCTAGTCGGTCGACTGGAGAGGAGGATGAGGGAGAGGAAGAAGATGATGCCTAGATCCATGAGGTGATGACGAGCGAGGACGAGGCATCGGTTCATGAGGAAACGTCAGTTCAACAAGGGGAGGTCCCTATTTTTGGGGAATTGTTGGCTGATGACGAAGCATCATCCCAGGAGGTTCTGACTCGAGGAGAAATGGCCACTCAGCTGGCGGCCGCTTTCTCATCCCCTACTTCGAAGAATATCGAGGTTTTCAGTCAGATCTGTGGTCGAGACCTCGATGGTATCGGTCGAGACCTCGATGGTATCGGTCAAGCCCTCGTCTTTAGCGGTGTCTACCACTACTTCTGTCATTGTGGATACCAGCGCCTCGATTGTGGCCCCAGTGATTGTAGGTGTAAAAAATGCTGATAGATATCCAAATACAGCTCAAGACAATGAGAAGATCATCCAAAGATCACAAAAAATAACCTTATGCTGTCTCAAAATGATCAAGATAGTGTAAATTGTCTCACACGCGAGATAGTGTTGACTATCTCGCGGTGCGAGACAGTGATGACTGTCTCACACATGCAAGACAGCATAGACTATCTCGTCGTGCAAGACAGTGTAGACTGTCTCGTAGTACGAGACAGTGTCTACTATCTCGCACGCGAGACAGCTCTAAAATAATCAAAAGTTGCTGGAATAACTATATGACACGTGTCCATTAATTGTCAAAGAACGTGGGGAGCATCGTGGGTGAGAATCACGTGGATAACTATCAAAATAACGAAGTTTAGAACATAGGAAGGTAGTTACAGAAGAAACTGACAGACAGTTAATTATTTCTGAGACAGTCATGGCTATCTCGGAAGCCGATAGAGCAAACACTATCTCGGCCGCTGAGACAGACAACACTGTCTCACAGGCACGATTTCTTCACAACGTTGTATTTTTAGTTGAACTTCTCCTGGAGGCTATAAATACCCCCCTAGGGCTGTTATTTATAGAATCGGAGATCTGAGAGCAGAGAGCAGATAGAGCAGCAGACTTGAGTTACTTGTGTGACTCCTTGAGATTTGAGCTTTGACTTGATCTTAAGAAAAGTGTTCATCTTACTTTGATAAGATATTCACTGATTTCTATTCTTACTTCTAAATGAAGGAAGAATACCAAAGACTCTCACGATCTGAGAATCAGTTTTCCATGAGTCAAAGCACTCCCGGCACAGGCAAAGTCCTACAAAACAGGAATCGATAAACAATTTCTGTGTTATTTTCTAGAGAGTTGTAATTTTCCTTTTATTGTGTAAAAAGAAGTTTTATAAAGAGATTATTTTTGTTTGAATTCATTGTAATCGATCAAAGATATAATGAATTCCACAATAGCATCAACTTTCGACGAAAACAAACTGGCGACCACAGTGGGAGCCAACAGTCTCTCTGTCGAGACCGTCGTGTCGCAACCAATCAAGATCGTGATCAACAAAGAGATCGAATATGAGTTCGATCAGACAAAATTTGAGGAGTATATATCATCCTCATCCACAAAATCTTCCTCACCTAGTAAGTGCAGGAAGATCTCGTCTTCCAATAAGGTTTTCTAGTATTTAACATCGATGAAGACTACGAGTGAAAATACTTGCCCGATTGTGGCTAAGGATGCTGCTTGCTCCATATCTGTTCCAAATGACCCTTCACCAGTTCAGGGGTCTTTGAACCAAAACTCACCGGCACTGACAAAGAGGGCTCGTCAAAGACAACGTCAGCGTCGTGCTCGTCAATTGGACAAGGCGTTAGAACAAACCGATGGGGTTCACTATTACGCGGACCTAGAGTCGAGGAAGCATAAAGTGATTCAGTTACCTCAACGGCAAACTAATCATATTTCTACACAGCTCACAACGGAAAAATGGACTCTCGTCAAGAGGGCTCGTTCGACCCACAAAGAGCGTATACAAAAGCGTAGGGCGAATTCTACTCGTACTCGTGCCCTTCATCAACAGACGCACGAGGGAAAGAAAGAAATGGTGTTTGAAGAGCCACCAAAGAATCGTAAAGTTTGGATCCCGAAGTCTAAACTTGCACAAAAATCAGGTCATCAGGATAAATCTTTCAACTGTCTCGGACATACCCGAGGCAATGACAGCTGTCTCGACCAGAGAAGAGCTTCTAAGATGTCTCTTTCAACACCATAAACATCCATTCCAGGTCCGTCTACTGTGTCCACATCTCCAGTATCACTAGTGAAACCTTGGGTCAGCCCGGACCTGTCGAAATTCAAGATTACAACAGCAGATCTCCTCAGTTTGTCACCTGACGATCGATGAAAAGCTCCGGTCAAAGAATACTCGAATACGGTGAATAAACCCTTAATAGTTTCTTATACTAGGGGTCGCAAGTATCCCCCGATTAGAACAAAACGAACCCAAAATAAGAAAATACCAATTCACTCTCGTTTAGGGCCTATAAATACTCCACACTCACAGGTAGTGGGAGGTAAACACATAGCCTTGGATCGCTCAGATACGATGATAAGTCGTCATGCGCATGTTAACAAGGCTCAAAGGCAGAAGATAGGTTGCTCAAAGCAGAGTAGTGATGAGCTGTCTCATCAAACTAATAAGTCACGATAAAAGGTTGCTAGAGAAACAAAGTCTCACTGCGCGTGTGAAAGGCTCATTAAGGCATTACTGATAGAATGCGGTTGTTCCAAAATTAAACCGACAAGAGTCTTAGTATATCAAAGACTTTCCACTGAAACATCAAATCCCAAAATGAGGTTCAATAAGAAGAAACCTACAATTCAAAAAGATGAATTCCCTGAGGTCACTATTAATATGACCGGTAAAGGAAAGCAACATTCGGTTAACCCGGATCCTGATTTCTCTCCGGGAGGGAGAGTTGAGCAGGGTCTTTCCCAAAGAATGTCACGGCTACAACGAAGGGCCAACCGACGTCAGGATTATAGGAAAATACATGAAGGGTTATCTTTAGACGAAGAACTATCAGACATTTGTTCTGCGGTTGCCTCGGATAATACTATATCCAGTGTTGGACAAGTCAGAGAATTATTTACAATTACACCGGATCAACTAGCCCAGATATTGCAGGAAGCATTAGCTAAGCGGCACGAAGAAATCAGGGCTGAGATCAAGACTGAGATGGAGTTGATGATGCAACAGATGAGAGATTTGCAGGCTCAAAAACAACAGCCAGAATCGAGTCAAAAGGCTGAATCTAACCGGCGTGATGACCATGAAGAGGAAGAAACCATCTTCGCTGATCTTCCTTCTGATAAAGACAATTCGGGAAACGGTCCAGCTAAGTCATCTACTCAACCTTCTCAAATCTATTTAAAGAAGAGTGAGGAAGAGGACAAGAAGATGTAAGATCTTGAAAGCAAAGTCAATGCTCTAATGATAGCCCAGGAAGTAAAGAAAACGGGCATCCCATATCCGTACCCAGGGGAGTGGGATCTGATTCCTTATCCCCCAAAATTTAGTTTGATTAACTTTACTCCTTTTAATGGCAGGGGTTCACCCACTGTAATAATCCAATTTTTCTTATACTAATCAATTATATAGGAGGCCCATCCGTTTTTGAATTTAAAAAATAAATAAATAAACAAAACTATGCAATGCCCATGAGTGTTTGAAGGCCCAACTCTATCTTTTCCTTTGATTTTTTTGTTTCTTCTTTCACGTGGAAGAATTTGAGGATAAGATTCTTTTTTTTTTTTGAAAATATCTCCCCACTAATTCAAATATCTCCCTAAAATCACTCTCCCTAATTATCTCCCACAAATCACTCACTTTGTCCCCTAATTTCTTTTTATTTCTCTCCAACAATCACTCACTTTGTCCCCTAATTTCTTTTTATTTCTCTCCAACAATCACTCACTTTGTCCCCTAGTTCCTTTTTATTCTCTCTTTAAACTCCTTCCCAAAGTTTTTCTCACGCACAAAAAAAAAAGGGGGGGACATCATATTTACCCACGGGAAAAGAGAGAGAAAAAAAGGGGACAGGAGGGAGGGGAGTTTGGCTATCAGAGAAGGAGTTGCGTGGTGTTTGGCTTCCGGTGTCAATCGGCAAGCATCTTTCCTCAAATTTCTTTTTTTTCTAAATTTTTATCTTCATACCAACATTTTTCCCTACCTCTTAGGATTTTCTTAGTTAAAAATTTTTGTGGGGTTTTTGCCTTGATTTATAAGCTTAGCCCTTTCTTTATATATTTCATAAATCATATAGAGGTAAGTTTTCGTTGTAAATAGATAGATGACATTCGTAGTAAATAAGTTAATGGCATTAGCTGTAAATAAGTTGATGGCATGAGTTGTAAATAAGTTAATTGAATAATCATATAGAGGTAAGTTTTCGTTGTAAATTGATGGATGGTATTCCTAGTAAATAAGTTAATGGTATGAGCTGTAAATAAGTTAATGGCATGAGTTGTAAATAAGTTAATGGCATAAGAGGTAAGTTTTCGTTGTAAATAGATGGATGGCATTCGTAGTAAATAAGTTGATGGCATGAGTTATAAATAAATTGATGGCATGAGCTGTAAATAAATTGGTGGCATGAGCTGTAAATAAATAAAAATCTATGACTAAATCGTTAGGGTTTCTTGTTACTTCACTCCACAGTTAACTATAGTACACATTATTATTATTATTATTATTATTATTATTATTATTGTTGTTGTTGTTGTTGTTGCTTACATGTTACTTGGTTATAGTTTTTTTATAGTTTTTATTTTATTTTATTTTTTTTAGTAAATCATCTAATTAATCAGAAGTTGCGCCAGTGATAAAATGAATCAGGTATTTAGCCATTCATGTAAATCATCATTCGATGTCAATGTATACATCAAATAACGAACATGTTTATATTACTTAGTTAGGCATATATTACGTGTTTGTCATATCATATTTATAAATATATTTCCGCACGCATCTTTGTAACAAATCAATTTTTATGTATGTATAATGAACTTAACTCATGACCACATGACGACTAACAAAATATTGAATAGATGAATAATTATTATTATTATTTTTTATTATTTTTCACGTGTCTTCCACTTCTGTCTTAGCTGAGGTTTTGAAGGTCATAATGATGATATTGTTTGGTTTCTTGATGCTTTTTGGATCACTGGATGCTATGTTTAATCACCTAGTGATTATTGATAGGGTTAACTGTGCATGAAGACGACTTCCGTCAAGAACTATGATTTTTAAACGTGTTATCATAGCATGGCTATACCCTCGACATCGATATCCCGATGTGAGGAGTTTTCCTTGATTATTACTATTATTACTATAGCATTGACTAGACGATGCACCCCTCTTGATTAGACATGTTTTGGACCACGGTTATCTCTCATAGTTTTACGGAAGCCTTCCACGGAATCCCTGTGGTTAGTGCACAACATTTCATGCATATTTACTTAGATTAAATAGACAACATGGGTAATAAAAGGGGAATTGGACGGAGAATATAACATATATATAAGCGGGTTTGTGCGCATTCTTGATATCCTGGTATATATTTATATGAGAACTAAGGGCCCATCATGACTTGAAGCCGTGTTCCCGGGACGGTTTACGGGAAAACGACTTATATACATGAAATATTCTTCTCTAATTCAAATAACTTTTAAAATAATAATAAAATCTGCTTGTGTGTTTGAAGATAGACATTGTTTGATCTCTATGGTTTGTAAATTTCTTTTGTCACTGTTTATTTATAATTTATTTTATTTTTAATTTTTATGCCATTTACACTTACATGTGCATTATCCTTTCATTTTACATGCTTGTTGGGAGTTTTCTGACTCCCCTGGGGTTTGTATGCCCCAGATTCGGGAACTGTTCTTTCTTCGCAGGACCGAGAGTATTTCGTGGGGCAGGCTTAGCTGTAGTGATCACCGTTTCCTTCTATCAGTTCTCCCGTTCAGTTGTTTTAGGTAGTTATTTTGGTTCAGGTTTTTCTTTAGCCATAGTTGGCTCTCCAGACTATGGTGTATTTTTTTTCCTTTCTCTTTAGAGATTTGTGGACTTGTCATAGAACTATGGAAATTTCTGAGATTTCTTTATCTATACATTCCATTTTATTTTCTTGGTTACATGCTCTTTGGTATAGTTTTGGCTTTATTCATATACAGGATGATTTAGAGGCGTGAATGCGACCGTATGGTTTCATTGCCGACTAAATCACGCTCCAAACTATTACATTTTGGAGTTGGGGCGTGACAAGGTTTTATTGGTATCAGAGCCAGGTTTAGGAATTGTTGTCTCGTCCTGTATACACATAGAAACTAAGATTGAGCCAAAAATAGAGCATGTATGGAATGCATCCTTTTTCTTTCCAGAAATCCATCCTTTGACTCCCATTTTCCGTGATTCTCCAGTCCTAAACTCGACCCCTTTTTTTCAGGTGATCGCCATAGCCCCAACCCGTCGACCTTCCGCCTCAGTTGTCCCTGTAGGACACTAAGTCGATCAGGCTGATCTTGCAGAAGCGATTAGGGAGCTGGTAGCTCAGAATCGCCAAAGGGACGGGCAGCGATAGGTTGCAAGGCCGGGTAATGTGTCCGATTTTCGGAAGCTTAACCCACAACACTTTGCTGGGACTGAAGGCGGATATAAGGCCGAGATGTGGTTGCAAACTATGGATTGCCTATTGAGGGTAGCCAAGATACCAGATGAAGACCAAGTCGATATTGTGCACCTGCAACTTAGTAATGTAGCTAGAACATGGTGGGATGCAGAGGAGGAGAAGCTGCCTAAGCCAGTTTCATGGGAGACATTCCGGGAGAGTTTCCTAGAGGCATTTTTCCCGAAGACAGCTCGTCTTGAGATGCAGAGACAGTTTGTTATGCTGAGATAGAGAGGCAGTACTGTAGATGAGTATGCAGTAGAGTTTGCCAAGCTCAGCAGGTTTGCCCCTGGGATGGTGTCCAATGAGGTGGATAAGGGACAAAGGTTCATGTAGGGCCTAAATTTTGAGATCCAGACTCAGATTTATAGTCAGAAGGGGGTTGAGACTTATGCGGATGTCCTAGAGGCAGCTCGGAAAGCAGAACAGCTGATTGGGATCACGAACTCAGTGAAGAGAGGGGCAAACAAGCGCCCTGTAGGACAGAACTCGGGAGGTAACCAGCAGAAGCCTCAAACCAGAGGAGCACCAGCCAAGCGCCAGCAGATAGGGACTCCAAGACCAGCTCCACAGCCAACTAACATGATTTGTCATTTCTGCAGCAAGCCGGGGAACTTAATGAAGGACTGCAGGAGAGCTAACGGGTTGTGCCTAGCATGTGGGGCGGCAGATCATCAGCTTTCCACTTGTCCTAGTAAAGGAGTTTTAGGAGGATATTCAGGCGGAGCAATAGTGCCAGCAAGGCAGGATAGACCGGGTGGGCAACAGTTAAGGCCACCACTTCCCACGTAGCAGCAGATGTTTCAAGGACATCAGAGGGGTCAGCAATTTCAAGGCCAGAGACAGAGGAGAGGTCCTCATTTCCAGCAGTCATATCAGCCACAGTATCAGCAGGGACGCCCAGGACAATATGGTCAACAAACTCAACTGCAGCAGAGACAGGGTCGGGTTATGACACTTACCACTGAGCAAGCAGAGGCATCTGGTGATGTAGTCACAGGTATTATTTTGGTTTATTCAATGCATGCGTTTACCCTATTTGATTCTGGAGCATCGCACTGTTTTATATCTGCTCAGTTCGTTGCACGATACACCATACCCTGTGATAGTTTAGATGCAAGCTGGAGTATACATATCGGTAGTGGGGTGTTAATATCTAGTAGGGAGTGTAAGAAATGCCCAGTGGTAGTTTGTGGTAGGGAGCTAGTTGCAGACTTGTTGGTGATTGACACTAACGGGTTCGATGTCATTTTGGGGATGGATTGGCTCTACAACTTCCATGCGACGATCGACTGCCGACGCCGAAGCGTTGTGTTCAAGATACCAGGTCACCCAGAGTTTGAATTCATGAGCGGAAGCAAAGTGATGGAGCAGCCAGAGCATCGAGCCAGCATGGATGGAGTATTAACCTGTATAGAGGTAGAGGAGAAGCCCATACCAGAAATTGTCGAGGAATTTCTTGATGTTTTTTCTGATGAGTTGCCGGGTCTACCACCAGATAGAGATATAGAGTTCGTCATTGATCTTATTCCAGGGGTTGGACCTATCTCAAAACCACCCTATCGGATGCCAATAGCAGATTTAGAGGAGTTTCGGAAGCAAGTACAGGAGTATCTTGATAAGAAATTTATCAGGCTTAGTACTTCACCTTGGGGAGCACCAGTGGTGTTAGTGCCAAAGTCGGATGGTAGCAAGCGGATGTGTATTGACTACAGGGAATTGAATCGGGTTACCTTCAAAAATAAATACCCAATTCCCAGGATTGATGATCTTTTCGATCAGCTTGGAGGAGCTAGGGTATTTTCTAAGCTGGACCTCAGGTCAGGTTATCATCAGCTGAAGGTGAGGAAGGAAGACATACCCAAGACCGCATTCCGAACACGGTACGGGCACTATGAGTTTTTGGTGATGCCATTCGGAGTGACAAATGCTCCATCTACATTTATGAGCTTGATGAACAAGGTGTTTTCCTAGAATCAGAACTGACAACCCTAACTCTGCTAATTCTCGCCCCCAGCGATTCAATACATATCTGTAGGCATCAAAAATTGCCGATAGGTCCCCACACACAGCTCA
>BQKN01057814.1:74289-101771 GCA_022839385.1 Asparagus kiusianus | reverse complement strand
ATTGTGTAAAGGCCTTATAAAAAGGCTATCCTTTTATTTCATTGTAACGATTGAAGTTGTAATGAATGCAGCAATGAATACAGCAACTTTTTCCGCAAACAATATCGGGTCATTCTTGTATACCACTTATCTCTAAAATAATGAACCCATCCATAACTTCTAAACTTCTTGATAGGGAATTCTTTTACCAACATAGCTAATCTTTTCTTCACGGTGTTGGCTTGTGCCGCCTTTTCATTCTGGGGCAGATTGTCTTGGCCTAAGACTCCAGGGTGTAGTCCTCGCACAGAAGTTCTGTCACTAGAACCTGGGGTAGCCTCTCTACCAATGAAACCACAGTGAACACGCTCACGGTTTTCGATAAATCTCCAAAACATCTCCCGACCAACTGCTAAGTTTTTTAACTTCAAAAGTGAATGCTCCTCAAGAATCCAGGGCAGGTACAAGAAGGTCGACCCACTCACATGCAACCACTACGAAAGTCTACAAGAAATGATTTTTGGGTCTTTCACGGAGTCACCAAACAGAAAATCCGGCTTCCTTATACACTGGTTTGAGTCTTCCTCTGAAACTAAAGTCGCGTTTGTGATAAACCGCCACAGAACACGACAACTACCTCGTCGTATCAACTCCATTGCTCCTTCACTATAGTCCAAGTTGAATTGGGGAGCTGATTCAACTAACAGGATTCCCTCATGGTAGGAATGGGTGGCACTACTTTGGCCCATGACCTCACTAGCGGTGAAGATTACAGAAGGAAAATGGACTGACAAAGAAGACGTACACATAAATGGTGTAAGAATAGTCCTAAAATTTTAGAGAGGGTGGTGTATCTTATTTCACAAGATAGAATCACCATCTCGTAACAGGTGTGACGATTTTCATTTACCACATATATAAAAGAGATATGTGTTACTATGCACGAGCATTATAACGGCATATCGGAACCTTTCAACATATGTGAGATAAAATTAATTCGCCCCTGTTTACTCTGAAGTGTGTTTTGTTCAAGCAAAACAAACACTTTCCAACGTCGATCCTCTCAAAGGAGGATACTGGTTCTTCTTGAATGTATCTCAAAGGATGACAAATGAGGGCTTACATACAAATATGGATATATACATATGAAATTGACAAGATACGATAGTTAAATTCATAAAAGCGTGGAAGAAATATACCCCCGTAGGAAACGGTAGCGGGATCAACCCCCTCGGAAGCCTGGGAAGCTGAACAGCCTCGAGAAACTCGAGATCTTCTCGGCGACATAATGGAAATATTCTCCATGTCAAAATCCACTGAGAAAGTTAGGGTTTTGGGGTTAGAATCGATGAAGATATCATCAAATAAGTCCAAAACACCACATGCACAAGAAAGAATCAAAGAAAATTAAGATTTCAGAGGAAGAGGGAGAGCAAACCTAGTAAAATTCTTCAAACTTCGAGTAAAAAATCTCCCAAACAAGAGCTCCACTCAAATCAAAAACAAAGAGGGGAAGAAGAGGCAGAGAACTGGCCAAAAATCATTGGAAAATCGTCCAAGAATCGCTAAAAATCCGACGTGGAAAACTCCTGGAAAACCCAAAGTCGGGGTTTTATATCCCCGACTCCGCTGACCGAGATAGCCTTCACTATCTCGGATAGCGAGACAGTAATCACTATCTTGCCATGCGAGACAGCATACACTGTCTCACACGGGGAGATAGTATAAACTGTCTAGCACCGTAAGACAGTATAAACTATCTCGTATCGCGAGATAGTCTACACTGTCTCGATTAAGCGAGACAGTGACGACTGTCTTGGGTATGATATGCAATGTCGTGGTGTTTTGATGAAGTAACCTCTACCCACATACACGACACATGTGAATACTCTAATAGGTACACGAGTCTAAACTGTTTTCCTATCTTCGACAGGAAGTTTCTGGAAAATATCATTCAGAATATTCTTAAGGATAACCTGATTGCCTCCTAACGGGTATACGAGGTTAAACTATTTCCCAAAAACTCCAAAAAAAAATACATGAGTACAAACTGTGTTCTTATTATGACTGATACAGTGATAAACAATCCAGTATTAATTTTGCGACAAAAGCTGAATTCACAAGTACAAATTCCAGCTTCGGTTCAAGATCTCGACAACGGTCAAGCGATAAACATAGTACCGGAAGAGTCTTAGCTATTCTACAAAACACTGAATAGATTAAGAGATAAAGAGGTCAAGAGTTGAAGCCATTTATGGGTCCTTCTACACAATTTATTCAACTAAGTATTGAAAGGATTGCAAGTTAGACAAGTCTTATCCAAAGTGTCCCAGACTCCTCTATAAAGGAATGTGTCTGGAATAATTTGGAGGGGGTATCTGTAGGTGTCAAAAAATACTGGTAGATATCCAAACACAGCTCAAGACAATGAGAAGATCATAGAAAATAACCTTACGCTGTCTCGAAATGATCAAGACAGTGTAAACTATCTTACACGTGAGAAAGTGTTGACTATCTCACGGTGCGAGATAGTGATGACTATCTCGCACATGCAAGACAGTGTAGACTGTCTCGTCGTACGAGACAGTGTAGACTGTCTCGCAGTGCGAGACAGTGTCTACTGTCTTGCACGCAAGACAGCTCTGAAATGATCAAAAGTTGCTGAAATAACTGTATGACACGTGTCCATTAACTATCAAAGAACGTGGGGAACATCGTGGGCGAGAATCACGTGGATAACTATCAAAATAATGGAGTTTAGAACATGGGAAGGTAGTTACAAAAGAAACTGACAGACAGTTAATGATTTCTGAGACAGTCATGGCTGACTGTCTTGGAAGCCAAAACAGCAAACACAGTCTCGGCCGCCGAGACAGTCAACACTGTCTCGCAGGCACGATTTCTTCATAATGCTGTATTTTATAGGGCTGTTATTTATAGGGATCGAAGATCTAAGAGTGGAGAGCAGATAGAGCAGCAGACTTGAGTTACTTGTGTGACTCCTTGAGATTTGAGCTTTGACTTGATCTTAAGAAGAGGGTTCATCTTACTTTGATAATATATTCACTGATTTCCATTATTGCTACTAAACAAAGGAAGAATACTAAAGACTCTCACGATCTGAGAATTGGTGGTCCACGAGTCAAAGTACTCCCAACACAGGCAAAGTGCCACAAAACACGAATCGGTAAATAATTTCTGTGTTATTTTCAAGAGAGTTGTAAGTTTCCTTTTATTGTGTAAAAGAAGTCTTATAAAGAGACTATTTTCTTTTGAATTCATTGTAATCGATTGAAGATATAATGAATTCCATAATAGCATCAACTTTCGACGAAAATAGTGATGACGTCGGTGGCCGATAAGGTCGCCCTCTCTCCTGTGGCTTGCTTACATAAGAGGTCAATGGGCCTAGCCATTGCCAACTTCTAGGACACTCTTGCCGGCAGCATCAAGCTCGCGTTGGAAGAAAACTATCCTTTCGAGGAGATTCTTGACTACCACATGGGCTTATTGATCAAGATGCTTGGTGTCTCTACCGCCACTCCATATTATGCTCGCTTTGAGGAGGCAGAGCTAAATATCCGACAGATACTCGCCCTCCGTGCTAAGGGCTCTGAGATCCTTCATCTTGCATCCAACGAGGTCCAAGTAGCCTTAGATGAGCAAAGACATAGACTGGAGGAGATGATGTTGTTGGAGACGGGGCTGAAGGAGGAGCTGGAGCGTGTTATGGCTGAGGACGAGCAGTTAGGTAGGGAGCATCACAAAGCTAACTCCAATATATCCAGTTTGGCCTCGGAGATAGCGAAGGCTAAACAAATCCTTGTCGAGGTGCAGGCTTCCTTAGCCGCTAAGGAGCATGCCCGCAATTAGCTGATGGAGGATTTGGTAGAGCTTGAGTCCCGACAACAACTGGCTGTTGACGTAGTCAAGGAAAAGGATCGAGCCCTGAAGGAGGTAAGGACTAGTATCCAGGACTTGCTCTCATGCTCGGAAGCTGTTATTCGCCAAGAGGTCTTGCACAGGCTTGATCTTAAACATACCGAGGCGATTCATGAGGTGGAGTCGCGACTGAGAGATTTGTAATTTATCTTAGTTGCAATATTGTATGCCAATATTTCTTAATGAATGAAACCATGCTTTTGTCTCAATCATTATCCCTTATATCTCATGTGTATGCATTCTCCTTTTTTTTGTGTGCGAGATTAAGTTATCCGCAAGAGGATTCGCACTGGGTGAATTCAGGCAGATTTCAGCTGTAGGCAAATCTCAACCGTGGGAGGATTTTAAGATGAGCTCGAGCCGTGATTGGATCCCAACTGGGTTCATGCTCTAGGCAAACTCGAAAGTGGGGAAAGTCCTGGTCGTAACTAGGATTGGACTAGGCAGGCCAAAGTAGCACGCGAGCCTAGATTATTAGGCGGGCTCAAGTCATGCGAGTTCACCTCGTGGGCAGGCTTTGCATTCAGCGGGCCACCTGTCTATTTGTGGATTAAAGTGCTCGCCAGTTAGGACGATGTGGGCTTCTTGCTTTGCATTAAAAGCGGCATAATGTGGGCTCTTCGTTCCCTACGCCAGATCTGAGCCATTGGATAGAGATCATGTTTAGAACTGCCGGATCTCGACCGTTCGCGTGGGATTCTGAATTGCCCTATCTTACTTTTGACTTTCGATTCGAACTATCTAATCGAATGGTGGCTGAAATCCGAGCCACGTTTATATAACGTTCATCTTCCTTATCGGGGGAAGTTACAGCGTTCGTCACTTTCTTCAGAGAAAACCCAAACCTCCCCTTACTACGCCTGAGATGGCACCGAGAGTAAAAGTGACCCTTTCAAAGAAAGGGAGGGGAACTTCCTCGTCTGTCACTACTAAGGCTGCTACCGCCGGAGGTATTTTTGCATTCAATCTCTATGGTAGACTAAAGTGCTCGTGAGCGAGATGATCTTACAATTTTTTAATCCTTTGTCGTATCGTGCAGTTCAAGAGGGGGTGCTGGTCATCAGGGGGCCTTCGTCCGAGCCCATCTTTGTCTCGGACATTGAATCCGGGGAAACCACGACTGCATCCGCTATGCAACCTGCTCCACTGCTCGAAGCAGGGCCCTAACTCAAGATTCCGCCTATCGCGGTGCTGGCTAGCGGCTAAGAGCCCGTCCCTTCAGATCTCCTCCCTATACAAGCTCAGGTTGCAAAATTGGAGAATGTTGCGCAGCAGGCAATCTCCCTCATCGGTCTTAGCTTAGGAACTTATGCTGATTTTAAACAGTCCCTTTTGAATAGCATGGCCAACCATAAGCGGTTGGGTGTGTCCTGACTTGCTGTACGTTGCAGGACGAGGCTACTTTACCTAGAGTTGGGGCTGACACGGTTGGAGGACTTGCAGCATGTGGATCTGGTGGCTGATACGGAGCCATTCTTATCTCACGCCCGGTGTCGGGGGACGTGGGAACAGGAGGTTCGAGCATGGGACAATACCGATTTGGAGTCCCACATCGCCCTTCAAACGGACCAACAGTGTTCACTGCAATCCCGGATGGATGTCCTTACCTCCACCATTTCCTGCTAAAGGGCTGAGTTGGAGCAATCAGAGACGACTCTGAGGGGGCTCCAATTTGAGAGCAGAAATGCTGGTAGGGTGATCGGAGAGGCGACTTGAAATCTTCAGATGTTACTTCGGGAAGATTTTGCTGCCACCTTAAATTTTGAGGCCCGGACTCAGAAGGAGGCTAAGGACAAAGCCCGGGAGGACCACGCAAGAAGGATGGCCGTGGTCAAGGTGTAGCTTGCATCCTTTAGCTTGCTGGACTAGGCGCTTGGGGTTGGGGTAGTGCTAGGACATTTTGTTTTGTTTTGTCTTCAATGTAATGTCATGACTTATTTGATTGTAAGATCATAACTTTGTTCGAATGTATTGTCTTTAAATTAATGGATGGATGAATATTTACGCTTTCTTGGTTTCCCATTCTGTTGTGCATATAATTGCCCTTGTTAATGTCACCTTTTATTATCCATCATTCATATTCCGTATTTTGGAACAAGCGATTTCAAGCTGTAAGCGAACTTTGGTCATTGGGAAAGTTTAGACTATAGGGGAGCCCTAATGGTGTGGTGAGTCCAAACTATGTATGGCGAGTTCAAACCGCAGGTGGACTCTGTCTCCATGGTGAGTTCAAGCTGTAAGCAAACTCCAGCTATAATGCGACTTCCAGCCATAGGTGAACTCTTGCTGTAAGGCGAGTTCCAACCGTATGCAAACTCTAGCAGTAAGGTGAGTTCCAGTCGTAAGCGAACTCTAGCTGTAAGGCGAGCTTAGACCCGTGCGAGCCATGTGTCAATTTGCGGTCTAACATGCTTGTCAGTTAAAACGACGTGGATGCATCACTCCGTATTAAAGGCGGTATAGTAGAGGCTCTTTGTTTCCCACGCCTGATCTGGGCCGTTGGTTAAGGATCGGGTTCAAAACTATCAGATCCTGACTGTCCGCGTGAGGTCCTGAACCGCCTTGACTCCTTCATGACCGTTCGATCTGAACTGTTGAAACGAACAATAGGAGTGAACTGGGGCTGTTATATAGTGTTCCCCTTCCTTCTTGGAGAGGCCACAGTGCTCATCATTTCTCCCATGTGTAGGATAACACCATGAGTGAAGGTACCGTCTCGAAGAAGAGGGGGAGGGACGATGAGGCTGCCGGTTCCGACGTGCCCGCAGATGTTGCTAAAGGTATTCCCATTTTTAAACCTCTTAGCTGGTCAATCGACGTATGCACATGATGCGTTCATGATTCTGGTCTCTTTTGTCATCACCAAAGGGAGTTCCGAACACAGAGGGGCCGAAGCCTGAACTAAAACCTACGGTCATACCTGCTCCACTACCCGCTTCTCAGCCAGGAGTGGAGTCTCATCCTGAGACCTCCTTTGCCGCTCTGCTTGATCATGACCACGAATCTAGTTCCTCAGACTCTGCTAATCCATAGTTACATGTTCAAAGTTTGGAGAGTGCTGTGAAGTGAGTGATCTCCCTCGTTGACCAAGGCCATGGTGCCTGCGTGGATCTCAAGCAGCCTCTCTTAGATCGCGTGGCCAAAATCCGACGCTTGTTCGATGAAGCTTCTTAATCTGATACTACTCTTAACAAGGTTAGAGGATTTACAGCCGGCGGATTTGGAGCCTGACGTGGTGCAATTCTTGGCCTTGGCCTGTCGTCGTGGGGCGTGGCAGCAGGAATGCCGAAGGAGGGATATAGAAGACAAGGAGTCCTTCATTGCCTACCTAGATAACCGGCAACGTCTGTTGTAAGCCGAGATGGAGGCTACCGTCTTCTCAGTTGTTTAGGGCAGGATCTCACATGCCGAGGGGGTGTCGACTTTGACGGGCCTATGCATCTAGAGTGAGACCGTCCAAGGTGCTCTTGCAAGGGAGAGGCATATTCTTCAGGTTCTGCGCCAAGAAGATGCTGCAGCTAATGCTTCTTTCAAAGCCAAGGTCAGGCAGTAGGCCGAGGACGAGGCTCGCGCAGTCCATGCTGAGAGGATAGCCAAGGTCAAGGCAAAGCTCGCGTCTTTTAGTTTTCTAGGATAAGCTTGTAGGATTGGAGTAGATTCTAGCTATCTTGTTCGACCTTTTGTTCCTAATGTAGAGTTATGCTCGTTCGATTGTAAATTCATAACTTTGTTCAAATGTATTGTCTTGAAAACTACTGATTAATGAACTCTACACTTTCTTGATTTCTCAATACATTGTGCACGCATTCCTTCCCATTTTACTATTGTGTATCGCTATCCAACACTTAATTTGTGTGATAGGGGAATTCAATTGCAGGCGAGTTTATGCCATAGGCGAACTCAAGCACAAGCGAGTTCATGCCACAGGCAAACTCACATGTAGGTGAGTTCATGCTACGGGCAAACTTGCACGCAGGCGAGTTCATGCCACAGGCAAACTCAAACGCAGGTGAACCACGCTATAGGTGAACGAAAACTCAAGTGAGTTCACGCTACAGGCAAACAAAACTCAGGCGAGTTTACGCTAGAGCTGAACACAAACGCAGGCGAGCCTCAAGTGGGCGAGCCACAATGTCTACCTGCGGCTCCATGTGCTTGCCAGCTAAGGCAGTGTGGGCACATGCCTCACCTTTTGTGCTTAATCTGAGTCGTTGGTTCGGAATCCCAGAGGTTGAGGCTTTTATAAGTGTCAAATTCCAAACACCGCTGGAGATCTGAGCCGCTCGATTCATTTGAGCCAACGAATCTTAACCGTTGAATCCACAGCTATATAACATATTCGCCACTCTCCTGGTAGAGTTCTTGTGCTCATGAAGGTTTTTCTGAAGAAAGGTTTTGTAAAGCCTTCCTTGTCCTGAACAATGGCTCCCGAGACCAAGTCGTTCGTCCCCAAGGGGAAGGAGGTTATTTCTTCCTCCGACACCGCCGACACTGCCGACACCGCCGACGCTGCCGACACCGCCGACGCTGCCGTGGCGCTTGCCGCTCCGAACCCTAACTCGACGTTTGACATCCTCAAGTGGTTAGAGGATGACTTTCATAGGATGGCCACCCTTATCTGCCAGGGCCACGGCAGATGCTACGACATGCTTCCCTATGTCGTCAGTTGTCTTGAAGAGATCTGCCACCTAGGGGGCGCTCAATTGGCTAGGCGGTATGGGCAAGAGCTCAATCGCCTGAGGGAGCTCCTACATAATTTGGAGGAACTGGTCCAGGCAAAGCCCAACGACGAGCTGACGTCGCTTCTGATCAGTGGTAGGATCCAGCGGGAGTTTGAGCGCAGGGATCGGGAGGAGAGCATATCGGCCAAGGAGGCTCACGTCACATGTCTTCGCAAGAGACATCGTGACTTGCTGGACCAGATGGATGCCTACAATGATGCCACCTTCTTCTTGGACGCTAGTTCTCTTTAAGGAGAGGAGAACCTGAAGAAGCTTGAGCGTGATAAAATGCGGGTCTATCACATTGCTGAGGAGTAATTGAAGACTCTTCAGGTCCTCCGACAGGAAGAAAAGGACGCCGAAGCTGCTCTTGACAAGCTTCGCCAGACTGAAGAGGAGAAGGTCGCGGCTCGGCAGGCCAAGAAGCTTGCGGCTGTTAGGGCAAAGATAGCTTCCTTCAGTCTTACGAAGCTAGTTTAGGCTGTTTTTTCTTTATTTTCGTTCTGCTGTAATTTTGTTAATGTTTAATGCGTGCTCTTTTAGAACATGTTCCTTTAAAACTTGGCCTGGAATGGCGATTTATGCTTTTGGTTATTTATTGTTTTACATGCATAGCCTTTCCTTCTTTTTCTGTGTTGATCTATGCTTAGGATTTTTAGTTAATCCCTGACAATCAACGCATTTGATTCGCCTTTACTGACTGCTTCTTGAGTCAGGTTAGCCATACTATTTTCCTTAGTGTGGCGAATCACTGAAGAGTTTACTTTAGACTTGGTGCTAAAATTTCTCTTCCATCCTTGGCTGTTCGAAACGTGAGGTTGGGTCAACTCTGATTCTCACGTAGTAGTTCAGGCGGGGTTGAGTTGTTAAGTATTAATAATCTAGCCTAGCCAGAGCGGTCACTTGTGCGCGCGACAGAATCAGGGTCACAAAAATGACTCGCCGTTCGGTAAGTTGTCGTTCGGGGGTTGATAGAGCACGTCGCCTGGTAGGCTGCTCTCAATGAACATCGTCGTTCGCGAGAACAATTAGGTTAGGATAAGTGTGATGATTGATTGTTGTAGGAGCCGTCGTATCGTGGGCTGCTATCCATCGATTGTTCTAAGAAAATATTGGAACATTCAGAATAGGTCGGATCGTTCCAGGACTTATGAGTGTGACGACCGACCGGAGTAGAAACACGTCGCATGGTAGGTTACTACTTGGGCAGTATCATTCGTGGGAATGACGTGGCCGGCTACTATAGGTTAACATTAACATGATAGAATTTTGTTGCGATCGGAGCAACTATGAGGACTTATCATCCTATGGGAGAGGATCGATAAGTTTATTTTTCCATAGGTGATAGTTAACATGATGGGATTATTTATTGTGATTTAAGCAACTCCATGGGCTTACCATCCTATTAGAGAGGATTGGTAAGTTGATTTTGCCAGAGGTAATAGTTAACATGACGGTGGGAGTTTGGTGTGTCATCCTATTAGGGAGGACCAATGGGAAAAACTTGAAGGAAACTGTCAGAGGTAGATAATTAACCTGATAGTTTTAAGAGATCCATCGTCTAGTTGAATGAAACTGATGGAGAAATGACTATCAGAGGTGGGGACTAACTTGATAGTTTGCTGTGGTCCTAACTGTAGAAAGGTTTGACCGAATGGGGGGTTGGGTTATCCCTAAGAATACTATACGTAGTACCTTCTTGGGGCTCCCCGCAAGCGGTGTCTCACACTCATGTATATTGTGGAGTATATGAGGTAGGGACAGTTTAGCCTCATGTCCCTGTTGGAGGAGGAAAGAGAAGTTTAGACTCGTGCACTTGTGGGAGTTTAGAGAATGACTAAGGGTAGTACTTCTTCAGGAACTTGCTGTTGATAGGCATCAGAATCTTATCGCCGTTTGGTTTGATGAGGCGGTAAGCTCCATTCGAATAAACAGTCTCTAGTACGAACAGTCCTTCCCACTTGGGTTGGAACTTGCTCTTCTTTTTGGAGTTGAGAATCATTGGTCATCGAACAGCGAGGACTGGTTCACCTTCCTTGAAAGATCAATGCTTGACTTTCTTGTCGAAGGCCTTGGCCATTCGGGCTTGGTAGAACTTAATGTGCTATTGAGCTTCAAGTTGTTTCTCATCTAGTGCTTTGAGTTCTGCGAGACGCCGTCGATGGCTGTCCTCCGTTATCATTCCCGTTGCGAGGGAGACACGGAGGGAAGGGATCTGGATCTCAAGATGTAGTTTGGCCTCGCAAGCGTATACCAATGAGTAAGGCGTGGTGCCGGTCGGTGTACGGACCATCGTACGATATACCCATAAGCTCTCGCCAAGCTTCTCGTTCCAATCGCGTTTACAACTGTTTGCCGAAGGATTATAAGTCGTGGAGGCAAGATTTTGTATCCTAAACTTGTCACAGAACCAGGTGAATGCATGACTGACAAATTGCATGCCGTTGTCATGAATGATTCGCCTTGGAACGCCGCCTTGGAACGCCGTATCAGTATATAACATGATGCTTGATGAACCTTATTACGTCATTGGTTTTGACTTCTCTCAAGGGAACAGCTTCGGCCCACTTCAAGAAATAATCGATGATCGCCAGTATGAAGCGATGACCTCTTGCTGATGGCAGAGATATTGGTCCGACAATATCCTTCCTCCATGATTCGGATGGTCATGAAATCACTGTCGGGTGCAGGTCTTCAGGCGGCCGATGCATGTAATTGGCATGGATTTGGCAAGCGTGGTAGCGCCTTGCGTACGAAACTGCATCGCTGACCATTCCGGGCCAATAATAGCTTATCCGTCATAGGCGATCCCATAGCATAGGACTATGCTGATGGGCCCGACAAATATCATCGTGGGCTTCGTACAGGACTTCCTGTGCTTCTGTCGTTGAAAGACATTGGAGTAGCATGCCATCATACGACCTCCGACACAGTGTCTTAGTAGTAGAGTTGTAGTATAACCTAGTGGCGCACCTGCGAATCGACTCTTGTTCCTTAACATCTTTAGGTAGTATATCGTATAAGAAGTAGTCGATGATCGGGAGACACTAATCTTTCGGGTCAGGTTGGCTCGGGGCTTGATGAGTGGTGTTCACTTCTAGAACATCCTCCAACCGAAAGAGTCGTTGGTTTGCAACAGCGACGTGTTGGGTCGTCCCTAGTTGCTAGGCCAAGTTAGCTGCTAATGATGCCAGGGCGTCCGCATGTGTATTCTTGGAGCGAAGCACATGCCCAATGCAAAGGCTGTCGAATGACTTGACTAGTTCGGCAACTGCCTTGTGAAGCGGGATTAGATCGTTATTTCTGACTTCATATTCTCCCATCATTTGCTTGACGATGAGTTGAGAGTCATCATAGGCCTCGAGGTGCTTTATCTCCAGTTCCCTAGCCAGTTTGAGTCCAATGAGCAGTCCATTGTACTCAGCCACGTTGTTGGTGCATGGCTCCGTCCGAGAAAAGGCCCAGGGTAATAGATGGTTTTGTGGGGAGATCAAGACCACCCCCACTCCCACAATGATAGACCCGCTTATGCCGACGCGAGAAGCGCCATCGAAGAACAATTGCCAAACTTCTCCGGGAGAGGTTGTGTTGACCTCGGGAGCATAATCCGGCAGATCTTCAAACAAGTCAATTCTCTTCTCTAGTGGATGACTGGCCATGAGGTCGCAGATGGCTTCCCCTTGACTTACTTCTGTGGCATGAAGTTGATGTCGTATTGAGAAAGCAGAAGCACCCATCTAGCCAGATGCCAATTTAAGGGTCCCAGTTGTGTCACGAAGACCCGGATGGGATTTAGTCAAGAAATGACATGTATGGTTTAGCCGACCAGGTAGTTGTGCATCTTTTTGATGGCAAATACCAAGGTTGGGCATTCCTTTTCAACCATAGGGTACCGTCGTTCGGCTCCCTACAGAGTCCTGCTTAGGCACAAGACCTTGTTCATGGCCGGCCTCATTGTTTTGCACTAGGAGAGTGTCAAGGGAATGCCAAGACGGGCGGGTAGGAGAGATAAACTTTGATCTCGTCGAACGCTTGTTGGTAGGGTTAGTCCCATAAGAAGGATACGCCTTTCTTCATTAATTTGGAGAAGGGTTGGCATTTACCCGAAAGATTCGAGATGAACCTGTGAATATAAGCCAAGCGACCTTGGAGACCCCTTAACTCTTTGAGATTCTGGGGCGGCTGCAGATCTTCTATACTGCAACTCTTCTATAGCTCACACCTTATCGGGGCCGATATGAATTCCTTTCACCATGACGACGAATTCAATGAATTTCCGCTAGACATCCCTAAGAATGATTTTGTAGGATTCATCTTGAGTTGATGAGATCGCATGAGTTTGAACATTACTCTCAGATCTTAAACGTGGTCATCTTTGCTAGGACTTTTCACAACCAGATCATCTACATAGCATTCGACCGTTTTGCATAAATAGTCCCAAAAGATCGTGCTCATGGCGTACTGATAGGTCGCACCAACATTCTTGAGTCTGAAAGGCATGACCGTGTAGCAGTACATCCCCATCAGAGTTCTGAACGAGGTGTGTTTTTTATCCTCGGGGTATATTTTGATTTGATTGTATCCTGAGAACCCATCCATAAAGGACATTCTCTGAAACCCACGTGTTATCAATGATGACATCCGTGATGGGTAGAGAAAATTCGTCCTTTGGGCAGGTTGCGTTGAGGTTTCTGAAGTCGATATAGATGCAGATCTTGCCATTCTTCTTCAGGACTGGAAAAATGTTGGCCACCCAATCGGGGTGTTGTTCTTCCCTGATGAAGTCGGACTCGATTAGCTTCTTCACTTCGGCCTCGATCGCCTCCACAAATTGTGGATGAAACTGCCTTTACTGTTGTTTGACGGGTTTAGTGTCCGGGCTAATATTGAGACGATGCATGATGATTCGAGGATCAAGCCTGGCAATGTCCTCATAGTTCTAGGCGAAGACATCAACATATTCCCATATGAGGGATATGAGGTCTTCTTTCTCTTGAGGAGGTAAACTATCACTGATGAATATAGGCTTGGGATTGACCTCATCACCCATGTTTACCTGGAGGACCTTATCCTCAGTGGGTGGTTCGCGCTGCTCGAAGCGACTGTTCCATTAAGCATTGATATGGTGGTCCCATATCCCATCATAAATCGGGACGTATTTATCCTTTTTTATTTCAGGGGGTCTATCGTAGTCATGTTGACTGTGAGGTCCTTGAATAGGTCTCCCACACTGACATCTGAGTCCCATACCAAGGATGTTGATGATTGATCACCTTAGTGGGCGTTATCAGAGTCCTCGCCGAAGTTGCAGTATAACTTTGATGAGGAGGAGGTGTAACCTAAGCCTCTTCGAGTCTTGCTGAAGTAGTTTGAGGGTCTTCCCTTAGGTAAGTAGGTGGCTCGGATAGCCGTCTTCCGTTCTTTGCCATAGTTCAAACCCTCTTGTCGGGCGAAGTCATAGCCCATGTTCCTCATCATACATTTCACGGTTTGACTATATTGCGAAAACTAGGGTATGGGTTCTTCTTCTCCGGATTCGTCCCACAACGTGCACAAGGGGTGGTCAATCCTTCCAAAGATAATGTATTTTTGATAATTATCTTGGGGGGGCACGACGAATATAACCAGCGAAGACTCAAATGCTTGTCCCTTCGTAACATGCAATGAGTATATAGGAATGTTAAGGGAAGAGTCATTATACAGCCCGACATCGAATCATCAGGCAGGTCATCCTCAGATGTCGGGCAAGATGATAAGTAAGCAAAGTTAAACTTCTCATTCAAGATAATCTCGTCCGCATGAATAGCATCGTGTTTGTGGAAAAATTTGCAGTAAAAGAAATAAAGGAAAATTGATTTGTATTCCTTTAATCTCACTTACAATTAGGTTTCCTGATTACAAAAGAGAAGAGAATAATCTTGATTCTCCCATTTGTTTAAAACTGGGTTCTTCTTGGTAGCGATGGAGTGCTTCATTCAAATGCTCACGTCGAATTTGCTCTCCGTTGACGATCCGACCGTCTTGTCTCACAAGAACAATTAACTTGTATGACAAGTTTAATTTAGAACTCTTAGCGAGTTTAAGAACTCAGAATGAGTTGAAAACTCTGAAAAGAGTTGTTGAAAACCGAATAATCGGTTATTAGCCAAGTGGATTTGTTTGTTACTGAAGAATCCTTCGAGATTTGATTTCCTAGCTACCAAGCAGCTCCTTGGTCTCCAAAAATCTCACTCCCCACGCCCAAAAATCTAACTTTATGCGGTTTTGATATCAAAATCTTCAACCTCTTACTCAGTTGAGTAATACGGTTATTTATAGGGGGATAAAGGATGTAACTAACCCCTAAATCCGCTCCTAAGTGGGCGGAAATCCCTCAAAACATGGGATAAACGGTTTTGAGGCCGTTCAGCTCGTGTTTGAACAAGTCAAACACCTAAATTGGCGTTCTAGATCTTAACTCTGCGTCTTAGACTGGAGACGCAGAGTTAGATGTCTGCTAAAGATTAGAAACGCACAGGCTGCTTGCGTCCTAAGTTTAAACTCTACATCTTAGATTTTAGATGCAGAGTTAAATGTCTGCTAGAAATTTTAGACGCACGGGCCTTTTGTATGCTAAATCTTAACTCTGCGTCTTGGATTTGAGGTGCAGAGTTGGGTGTCTGCTGAAGAACGCACAAGCCGCGTGCGTTTTGAGTTCGAGAAGTGCAGAGGTGGACTCTGTGTTTGGAAGAGGTTGTTTACTTATAACCTCTTCTATTATAGCGTTACGAAGACTATTGATCATTGATCTTTGCTTTAGTTGTTATGGAGCGTGAAAGTCGTAAGATTGTAACTCTCATCGTTGATTGTGAAGGCTGCTGAATAGAGTTTTCACCAGTTGTCGGAAGTGTCATTGAATTATAACTATTCTCGATCTATGTGAAAAGTCCTCAATTTGTAGCTTTCATTTGTTGACATGAAAGTCATCTGATTGTAACTTTCGTATTGAAGCTTGATGGGGATTAGCTATCTATTGTGATTTTTAGACAGCTTACAGAATCCCCTCCAAAGTTTACGAAAGTTCGCGGTTGACTGGGATGAATTTTTGGAATATTATGGACCCTAAAATTTAGTTGATTGGTTGTTCACTCTGTCTGATTTGAAGACATCACGAACCTGATTGTTGGATTGTTGAAATTCTGTTTCCTCGAACCAAACAAGATAGCTTTTAAGTCTTGATGACAATGAACTTAGTCAAACAAGCTAAAGCCCAAGTCGTTGCTGATGACTCAAACGAGAGCGATGATGACGACGATCTTGTCTGGGTCTTTGAGATACTCCACTTGATCTGTGATGAGGTGTATTCATCAGATTTAGTTTGGATACTTCAGATACTCCACTCAATCTATGACGGAGTGTATTCTTTTCTGTAGAAAATTCTTGTAGGCATTGATGAACACTCAAAATGCTGCTTTCAGTTTCTTTGATCTTGGTGCGAATGTTAAGACATTTAGAAGAATGAGTTGTGCATAGCTTCTGTCTTCATCAATCTTTGTTGGGATGTTAATCCACTTGGAAGAATGAGTTATACGTAGCTCCTGGCTTCATTAATCTTGGTTAGGATGTTAAGTCATTTGGAAGAATGAGTTGGGCGTCAGATCGTGTCTTCATTAATCTTTGTGGAAATGTTAAGCCACTTAGAAGAATGAGTTGTGTGCCGAATCAAGTTTGATGGTTTTAGCGTTGCTGATTGTAATCTGTCTGTACTCATCAAATAGACTCCACAGCGGAGTCATCTGTTTCTTCTCGGTTTTGGTCACCTTGATAGTAGAGACCAGCGTTCCTCTATTTATTTAAAGTTAGGTCTTGGTTTTAAACGTCGAGAAATTTATTTGGTAGCGTTAATACGCACAAGTGTATTCCTATGCTTGATAATTGAAACGCAGAGTTGAAATCTGCATTCAGAAGATCAACCAACGGAGGCGCACAGGCCGCATTTGGCGGGATTCTGGGCCTAGAATCTCGCTCCGATTTGACAGCTCACAGCTATCTATAAATAGACCGCTGGGGTCAAATTAAAAGTCATCTGACTTTTCATCTATTCCTTTTCGAGAAGCTTAATGAAGACTCTTCATTTTGAACTCTGGTGAACTCTGCTCATCTTCTTCGACCATCATCTACATCCATGGCGCCCAGAAAGAAAACAGTCTCTCGTTCCAAGTCCGCCTTTGCTGCTGCTTAGAGCTCGCAGTAAACCTCGGCCGTCGGTGGTGATGCAACTCGAGCTGGTGCGCTGCCGATGCAAGCTCCTCTCGTCAGTGGTAAGCATCGACTTCCATGGCCACAAAACTTGCTTCGGCAAGATCTGAGCAACGTTGGGGTCCGAAACGTTGGGGTCCGACTTCTGCGCTCAAATTTTATAACGTAGGACTTAGACTCTGCGTTTGAATAACTAACGCAAAGTCTAACCTATGCGTTAATTAGATTTGACGTAGGGTCTAGTCTGTGCGTTTTAATGCTTAACGCATGGTTCGACCTTTGTGTCGATAAGCTTTAACGCAGGATCTAAACTGCGTGTTTGAATGCTTAATGCAAGGTTCGACCTCTGCGTTAATAAGATTCAGCGTAGGGTTTGTACTGTACGTTTGAATACTTAATGTAAGGTTCGATCTCTACGTTTGAATGTGTTTGTGGAAAATTTCACAGTAAAAGAAATGAAGAAAAATTAATTAGAATTCCTTTAATCTCAGTTATAATTGGATTTCCTGATTACAAAAGAGAAGTCAATGATTTTGATTCTCCCATTTGTTTAAAACTTGGTTCTTCTAGGTAGTAATGAAGTGCCTCCTTCGAATACCTGCATCGAATTTGCTCTCCGTTGACAATCTGACTGTCTTTTCTCACGAGAATAATTAACTTATATGACAAGTTTGATTTAGAACTCTTAACGAGTTTAAGAACTCATAATGAGTTGAAAACTCTGATGAGAGTTGTTGAAAACCGAATAATCGGTTAGTAGCCAAGTGGTTTTGTTTGTTGCTGAAGAATCCTTCGAGATTTGATTTCCTAGCTGCCAATCAGTTCCTTGGTCTCCAGAAATGTCACCCTCTCCGCCAAAAAATCCAACCTTATGCGGTTTTGATCTGAAAATCTTCAACCCCCCCCCACTCGGTTGAGTAAGGCGGTTATTTATAGGGTGATAAGGGGTGTAACCAAACCCTAAATCCTCTCCTAAGTGGGTGAAAATCCCTCAAAACGTGGGATCAACGGTTTTGAGGCCGTTCAGCTCGTGTTTGAACAAATCAAATGCCTATATTGGCATTCTGGGCCTCAACTCTGCGTCTTAGGCTGGAGACGCAGAGTTAGATGTTTGCTAAAGATTAGAAACGCACAGGCCGCTTGCGTTCTGAGTTTAAACTCTGCGTCTTAGATTTTAGATGCAGAGCGAAATGTCTGCTAGAAATTTGAGATGCACGGTCCGTTTGCACACTGAGTCTTAACTCTGCGTCTTGGGTTTGAGACACAGAGTTGCGTGTCTACTGAAGAACGCACAGGCCGCGTGCGTTTTGAGTTCGAAAAGCACGGAGGTGAACTCTGCGTTTAGAAGGGGTTGTTGACTTGTAACCTCTTCTATTATAGCATTGCGAAGACTATTGTTCGTTGATCTTTGCTTTAGTCGTAATGGGGTGTGAAAGTCGTCCGATTGTAACTCTCACAGTTGGTTGTGAAGGCTACTGAATAGAGTTTTTATCAGTTGTCGGAAATATCGTCGAATTGAAACTCTTCTCGATCTATGTGAAAAGTCCTCCATTTGCAGCTTTTATTTGTTGACATGAAAGTCATCTAATTGTGATTTTCATTGTTGAAGCTTGATGGGGATCAGCTATCTATTGTGATTTTTAGACAGCTTACAGAACCCCCTTTAAAGTTTTTGAAAGTTCGTGGTTGACTGGGGCGAATTTTCGAAATACTTTGGACTCCAAAATTTAGTTTATTGGTTGTTCACTCCGTCTGATTTGCAGACATCGCGAACCTGATTGTTGTAATGTTGAAATTCTGTTTCCTCGAACCAAACAAGATAGCTTAAGTCTTGACGACAATGAACTTAGCCAAACAAGCTAAAGCCCAAGTCGTTGTTGATGACTCAAACGAGAGCGATGATGACGACGATCTTGTGTGGGTCTTTGAGATACTTCACTTGATCTACGATGAAGTGTGTTCATCAGATTTTATTTGGACCCTTCAGATACTCCACTCAATCTGTGATGGAGTGTGTTCCTTTCTCTAGAAAATTCTTGTAGGCATGGATGAAAACTCAAAATGCAGCTTTCAGTTTCCTTGATCTTGGTAGGAATGTTAAACCATTTAGAAGAATGAGTTGTGCGCAGCTCCTGTCTAAATTAATCTTGGTTGGGATGTTAAGCCATTTGGAAGAATGAGTTGCGTGTCGGATCATGTCTTCATTAATCTTTGTGGGAATGTTAAGCCACTTAGAAGAATGAGTTGCACACGATTTTTGGTTTCATTCATCTTAGTGGGAATGTTTAGCCACTTAGAAGAATGAGTTGAGCACCGGATCGAGTTTGACAATTTTAGCGTTGCTGATTGTAATCTATCTGTACTCATCCAATAGACTCCACAATGGAGTCGCCTGTTTCTTCTCGGCTTTGATCAACTTGATAACTGAGACCAACTTTCCTTTATTTATTTAAAGCTAGGTCTTGGTTTTAAACGTCAAAAAATTCATTTGTTAGCGTTAAAACGCACAGGTGGATTTCTATGCTTGAGAATTGAAACGCAGAGTTGAACTCTGCATTCAGAATTTTAACCAATGCAAGCACACAGACCGCGTTTGGCGGGATTCTGGGCCTAGAATCTCGCCCTGATTCGACAGCTCACAGCTGTCTATAAATTGACCGCTGGGGTCAAATCAAAAGTCATCCGACTTTTCATCTGTTTCTCTTTGAAAAGCTTAACGAAGACTCTTCGTTTCAAACTTCGGCGAGCTCTACTCATCTTTTCCGACCATCATCCTCAATGGGTCCTAGAAAGAAGACCGTTTCCCACTCTAAGTCCGCCGCTGCTACTGTTCAGAGCTCGCGGAAAACCTCGACCGTCGACGGTGATATCACTCGAGCTGATGCGACGCCGATGCAAGCTCCTCCCGTCGGTGGTAAGTATCTACCTCCATGGCTACAAAACTTGCTTCGGCAAGATCTGAGCAACAAGGAAACTCATTTTGATGTTAGAACGTAGAGTAGGACTCTGCGTTTCGAATTTGAAACGTTGGGGTCCGACTTCTGCGCTCGAATTTTGTAACGTAGAACTTAGACTGTGCGTTTGAATGACTAACGTAATGTCTGACCTATGTGCAGGGTCTGAACTGTGCGTTTGAATGTTTTGACGCAAGGTTCGACCTCTGCATTGATAATATTTAACGCAGGGTCTGAACTGTGTGTTTGAATGGTTTAACGCAAGGTTCGACCTCTGCGTTGATAAGATTTAATGCAGGGTCTGAACTGTGCGTTTGAATATTTTGATGCAAGGTTCGACCTCTGCATTGATAAGATTTAACGCAGGGTCTGAACCGTGTGTTTAAATGTTTAATGCCAGGTTTGACCTATGCGTTTAAACGACCTTATTCCTCCTAAGGATTTGACTAAGGTTGCCTTCGTTTTATTTTTATGCTGACTGACTGGATGTTTTTCTCTTTTGCAGTGCCTTAAACCCGCGAACCTCTCACACTTCGTCATCACTTTGGGCGTGAGGGTGGTGTGGATTTGAATATGCAGTTCAATCTGCGTCAGGAACTCCCGATCTTTCAAGATACTGACGAAGAACGTGCCACTTTGATATCCCAGGCTAGCCCGACTGTATTCAGGATTCTAGTTACGGATGCCAAATTTGAAACTGAATCCCGTAAAAAGATCTCCAAGCTAACATTCTTGTTTGGCGACTATGTCGTCATCCAAAAAGAGATCGTGACTGGCGGCCATTATAAGTGGTTGAGACAAATAGGAGATCACCACTTCTTCCTCCCTGACATGCATAGGATGTTTCCTATCGCTTATTATCAGTGTGCCTCCATCCCTCGACATATGAATTGGGACCATGTTAGGGAGCAGGATGGGGTAGCTGCTGGGGCTTTGACTTACACAGGCGTACACATCGTAGGTTACAACCGACAGGTGTCAGCTTTGGAACCCTACCTATTCTCAAGGGGATATCCCGTTAGAGAAATAGCTAGTATAGCTAACACTTTCATGCGGAGATTTTTGGCTGTGAAAGGGGAGTTCCCTGCTTCAGTATTCAGAACACCCGGATGGGTTCATTCTTCTAGAACATGGTGGTAGGCAAGAATGACAGAGTTCGTGCTGACAGAGCATGAGGGATCATTGGCTCGATCTAGGCTCAGTTGCCATGTAATGGCTACCAGATGTGGCATTGACTACAACCATTATAATTTCTTTGCTATTCTAGAGAGATACAACCTGGAGACGTGTACATTCTTCACACCTGTGGGGGAATTAGGGTTTATCCTCTATGAAATGTATGATGTTTTGGGTCTTCCTTTTGGAGACTTGCCCTATGAAAAGTTCATCCCAGGGTCAAGTGAGCTTAGGATTTTGAAGGAGATGAACCCCGATGTCTATGACACTCTATGGGAAGTAATGTGTCATTTTCAAATCTGCACCTAACTGACGAGGACACGAGGACGTGGTATAAAGCAGCTATCCTAGGCTGAATACCTATTCCAGAATTTGTCTCACAAGAGTGCCGTTGTATCTCGTCAGAGCGTGAGCACCCCTGAGGCAATCCAAGATTTAATCAATGATGCTACAGCCCATTATGTCAACGAGGGATTAGAAGATGATTTCCCTGCGTAGACTGAATTTGAAAGTTTCCACCATTAGGCTACCATGCTTATTTCTAACATGGCCCTATTGGCGGGTTTTCTCATGCTTTGGTTGAAAGGATGTGTTGTCCCTACCAGGCCCATAGATGCTGTAGTAATAGAAGTGGTCTACCCAGCTGTTCTCTTAGCTCATGGGAGGCCTGTGAATCTACTTTCAGCTATTACATGCTGTCTGCAGCACGGTTTGAGGGAGCTATGTCTTGAATTCATTCAGGTGAAGGAGACAGACTCTAGAGAAAAGAAGAGTTTGGTGACTCCAAACCCTCGAGTACCCCTGCCGTATTCTTATTTGATGGCATGGTATGTATCCCACTGTCCTCATTTGATGAGTGCCCCCTCTCCCTCGGATGAAGGATTCGTACCTTTTTTACAGAGACTGGAAGGAGCTACTTGGGAAGGCACATATGTAGTGAGGGTTCGTCAAATATTGTCGAGAGACCTCAATTATCACATATTTCACTGTTTCCCAGACTTTGAAGGTGGTGGCTAAGGACAAGTGTTTCAGGATACAGCTGGCCCAGATGGTTTTACCTGTTTAGATGGGGGAGACTTCCACTGGCTATTGAACATTAGACCAGGTTATCTTCTCCTTAGGCAAGGTGATAAATATATAATTGAGCCGTATCAACTGTACCAATTCGCTCGACAATTTGGGTACGATCAATTGCACGTTAGAAATCCACGAGGCCAACTTGCAATTGTTGGTAATATATACGAATGGATTCGGGCCTGGTACTACTCCACAGCAGGCTACACTGGAGCTACCTTTAGGTTACCTCACAAGACACCCAATTCACTTCTCTCCATGGCTTTCTGCAACTGGTATCATACGGCTTCCAAGATACCTAATTATAAGTTGAATTTGTCAGGCTTACAGGAAATTAGAAGGATGTATTCATCCAGAAGAGGATCCCGTGTATCTCGTCTGAAGGGAATTAATGAATTTCTATCTTATGAGGATGAAACTAAAGAAGGAGAAGGAGATCTGGGACCAGAGGGCGCTCCAGTAGTGAGCCCTAAAGCTGCTGAAACCCTAAGAACAAGGGCAGCTGGAAAGAGGGCTCTTACCGAAGAAGAAGTAGTTCAGTACGATAAACGTACTCGCAGGAAATTAGTTGTAGACCCTCCTTCTCAGAAACTAATGGCTGAAGCTTTCAAGTCCACTGGGAGAGAGGAGAAAAAAGAATATGCTGTTGCAAATCGTCCCCTCCACACAGGACTTCACTCTGGGGGTCCTGCTTTTTCTAGTGAAATATCTTCTTATCATCCTTTGGACCAAGAAGAGGGCGGGGATGAGTCATTGATTGGGGATGTGGAGTCCTCTCCTATCATGGACCCTATTATTTCATAATTTCCAGGTTAGGCTTCAGACGCTACTCTTTCGACTGCAAAGACGTCACCTGCAGCGTCTCCTGCTGAGGAGATTAGACCTCCTGCAGACGAAAGTCAATCTCCTGCTGCTTCTGTGTTACTGCCACAAACGGGGGCTACTATTCCTAGCCCAACGACTGGCATTATGACTAAAGCGGATGTAACTGCAAGTTCTTCCGGATTCTCGATTGCAAATGTTGAGGAACCGTTAGATTATGGGACCTCTTCTCGTAGCGATGATGCTGATGGGGAGGAAAGTGATGGTGACGATAATTCTGTCGGCTGGCCTGGTCCACCACCACCCTCTTCTAACAAGGCGTCCACTTATATTCCTTCTTCCCCTATTGGTAAAGATTACACACTGTGGTTTCTGTGGTGCTTTCTTTTTTCTTTACACAAACTGCTCTTTTGTATAGGTTCTCCGACTCATGAGGCTGCTGATACGTCTCTATCTCCCAACCAGCAAGCAATAGCTACCTCTGTCTTCGAACCTACACTGGTAATGACTACTTCTCTACAAGAAGAATCCCCTCCACTAATGATTTATCTCAAGTCTGCAGGGACTAAGAATATGCTGAGTTCAGCCCAGGCAGGGGCGCTCATGATTCTTCCTTCAAGTCCTTCGCAATTGAATATTTCAATGGCTTCTCCGGCTTCTGCGCGATCGCCGCCAATAGTTCTTGCACCAGGGTCTACCATTTTAGGCTCCCCGATTACATCTCTTGTGACATCTCTAAGTCCTGTGGTCATTCCTTTCATGCTTAAAATTCTTATACGACTTATGGAGGATACGATGAAGATGGCGATTGAGGAGGACGGTGCCGAACGAGCTTCATTTGATTCTTTTAAGACAATACTCATGCACTTTTGGTACGGCATTCGATATGTGGATGATGCTCGTTGGTTTCAGCATTATTCAGAGAATGTCTCTCAATTGGAAAAGGATCTGAGGGCTTTGGAGGAGTTGCGGGGTACTTATCTTGCTTCCTAAATCACATTAACCTTCGATGATTTTAGGGCTGAAGCGATTCGTCAACATGAAGCTCTCCAAAAGAATATCACTGAAAAGGAACTTGACATCGCGTCCTTACAGGGGCAATGCATTCAAAAGCAACAAGCTATAGTTGCTTCTAATACTGCCATACAAACGTCTCGTGTAAAAATTGATCAACTCAAGGTGGAGTTGGCTCGATATGAGGCTTAGCTCGCGCGGGAAGAAGAGATCTTAAAACGGCTCACACTAGAAAGTGTGAAGACCTACACACCCTATCGTTCGTCAATCCAGGCTTGAACTTATCCAAAAGGAAGCTATTGCGATGATGCCGGATGAGAACAAACTTAAGAAGAGAGCTGAGGTACTGGTACAGGCCACTCATGAGGAGAAACTATACGTTATTAAGTCCCGGTTCGCATCTTTTAATTTTACTGGCCCAGAGGCTTAATTATGTATTGTCCTTTTTGTTTGATAAGAACAAGGTTTTTTTGTATCACTTCTTAATATTTCTGAATAAAATAAGAAGAGAGTGATTTTGGCTTTTCTCTATTTATTGTATGTGTTATGTTATGACTTACAACAACGAAATTGTATGAAAAGTGCCACTTTTAGAAATTTTTTTCCTTTATTATCTTTTAAGATAATTCTAGAAAATTTTGATTTGTTAGGGGTTTAATGGGAACTCTTATTATTCCTATGCAGAGAAATAAAGATGGTCCCATGGGAGTTTACACTGTTAGAGGTATAATATTAGCGTAACAGGGAAAATATTACGATCAGGGCAATTTTGAGGACTTATCGCTCTATTGAAGAGAGTCGATAAGTTAATTTTTGTCGGAGGTGTAATTTTAACTTGACAAAAAAGATATTGCGATCGGAGTAATTTTGATGACTTATCGCTCTATTGAAGAGAGTCGATAAGTTGATTTTTTGTCGTAGGTGTAATTTTAACGTGACATCTATGACATCTGTGACATCTGTCGGAGGTGTAATTTTTTGTCGTAAGAAAGATTATTACGATCTGAGCAATTTTGAGGACTTATCACTCTATTGAAGAGAGTCGATAAGATGACTTTTGTCGTAGGTGTAATTTTAACGTAACATCTGTGAGGGAGATATTTTAGCATCTCGCTGGGGAGGATTGCTAAATGTTTTATCATCGAGTGATGACTTGTATTACTTGTGATTCGAACGAGATTTAGGGAATTTTATCACCCCGCTGAAAGGCAGTTCATCAACTGGTTATTTGATACTCTGCTGAGGAGAGTTGGTAAATTGACTAGGATTTGAATGATTTTGGAGATTTATCGCTCTATTGATGAGAATCGATAAGTGGATCCTGATAGAGAAATTATAGTCATATTGGTAAAGATGACAAATAAATTCAATCTCTGTGGGGATTATGGTTGTCATAAGTGTAAGACTAATCTTGATGGAAGTTCAGTCCAGTAAAACAATTTAGGTTCTGCTGAAGTGATACAGAAGTTTGACAAGACCCTATTGACAGGATCCATGAACTTAAGGAATAAGTGTCATGTTTGAAAATACAAAGGTGGATCCTTTGTTTGGAAAGGTTGTAACGCAAGGGTGACCTTTGCGTTTGAGGAATTGAAACGTAGAGTTAAGAACTCTCATAACGCATGTCTGGGCCTGGCGTTTCGGGAATTTGAACGCAGAGATGAATTCTGCGTTAAGGTTGAAGCCTAAAAGACTTCTTATCTATTAACGCTGTAGATAGCGTTTCAAAAATGGTTGGGATTCTCTCCTAGAATCCTGTACCAATTTAACGGCTTGACGGCTGTTATAAATAGGCCCGTGTGGTCACATCTAGAGTCATTCGACTCTTTCCACTTTTGGCTTGGTTCCAAGAACGAGAATTCTTGTTTAAAGCTCGATCGATTCTCCGACGAACCTCGTCTTCTCCGATCAACCGCTTCCATGGTGCCTAGGAGGATGAGTTCTGGTTCCTAGAAGATCATCAAGGTAGCTTCAGAGACATCACCAGCTGAGAATGTCTGTAATGTTGCTGCTCTCATGATTGCCTCGTCATTGCCGACGCTTTTGTGTGGGCCTCGTTGTTGTGGTTGGTGGTGGCCATAGTAACTTATTTCAACAAGTTTTCTAAAAATTCTAAACGGGTTCTTGTCAACAGAAAGATGACTCGTTTTGTGGGTATTGGAATCTGCATTCAAAACGTAGATCTTGAAGTCTGCGTTTTAAGATTAAAAACATAGATTTTAAAGTCTGCGTTTTAAGATTAAAAACGCAGATTTTGAAGTCTGCGTTCAAGGTTAGAAACGTAGATTTTGATGTCTGCGTTCAAGATTAGAAACGCAGATTTTGAAGTCTGCGTGCAATCTAGTTACTTTCATTGGCAACTCCCTTTAGTTACTAACTTCTGTTTCTTGTTTCGCAGTGCTTTTTCCTAATGTGCCACTTCTGCCGGAGCATCATTTTAGCTATACTGACGATCCAGAAGTGGGGAGAACTTTTGGTCTTCAAAGAGAGAGTCCTCTATGCACTTTCCCTGGCTTGGAGCGGGCACATTTAATTAGGTTTGCCAGGTGTTCCACTCTTAGGGCTCTGATCAATGATCTGGATCTAGAAACACCCGCGGGGTAGGATCAATTTGTCAAACCAGCATTTTTATTCGGAGATCATATATTGGCTGATGACCAAGTTGGGCATGTAGAAGATTCCCAAATGCTGCGAAGAGTCGATGATCATTTCTTCTTCCTCCCAAGAATGAAGAGAATGTACCCGCTTTCATACTTTCTGAGTGTTGGTGGTCTTAGAGGTTTGGCCTTTGATCTTGTCAAGGAGAAGGAGAACATATCATTTGGATCCGGTCGATCATCTCGTGTACAAATTAGCGGGCAACTCAAAGGTCTGAGACCTGGCAGATTTGAGAAAAAAGACCTTGCTAAGGAAGCGCCTCTTCCAGTGAACATCTTCATGCGCTAGTTTATTGCTGCTCGAGGCGAATTTCCTGCGCAAGCCTTTTGTTCTCCTGGCTGGTTGTTCTCTAGAGAAGATGGCTGGTGGACCCGTATGGTGGATGTCGTTCTTGAGGAACTCAAAGATCCCCTTGCTCAGTCCAGCCTTACAATACCGGTAAAGGCCACAAGGCGTGGGATCACCCAGAACTATCCCTCTTTCTTTGCTATGCTTGAGCGGTACAATCCGGACAGCTGCACCTTTTTCACACCAGTCGGGGAGTTAGGATTGGCTCTCCATGAGATGCATGCAGTATCAGGGCTATCATTTGGGCAAATGCCCTATGAAGAATTTGTTCCAACAACTGAGGAACTTTCTGAAAGTACCCTAGAGGGGGGGTGAATAGGGTTACTGCTAATCTTATTAGATATTAATGCCGATTTAAAAACTAATTAACAAATATCCTAGCACAAGTGATATGTAACAAGATAACTATGCAAGGATATGAAACAAATACAAGGGGAAACAAGATATAAACAAGATAAATGAGATAGTGGGCAATATAATCAATGAGCAATTAACAAAGGCGATATAACGATAAACACAAAATTAAGTGCGCCAATGCAATCACAAACAAACGATA